>BGPR01026071.1:0-21812 GCA_013235015.1 Araneus ventricosus | reverse complement strand
TCAATAGGTTCAAGCATTATAACACCCCACAAAAAATAATAATAGTACATTCCAACAAAATGCACTGAATGACAATTTTCTCTATTTCAGGCGAACAATGCGATATTTACCACTATAAATAAAAATACTTTCCTAGAAAACTTTTCATGAATGTATTTGTTATGAAAAGATATTGCTTCATTTTAATTACAAGCTTCAAGCTCTTTGTCCTTCAGCCTTTCAATTTTCAAGGAAATTTCCAAATGCAAACTTTCAATTAATATTCAACATTTATTCAACTTTTCAGAGCAAACTCACAAAAAAGAATCAATAAATAATGTAGATCATGAATTCTTAAAATGAAAATGTTAAATTTACAACAGAAACTTTTTCTTCTTTTTTTCTATGTACTGTAAAGATAACAATAACTCAGTGAAAGGTATCAGACTTGTTTATATGTTTAAACCGCTTTCAATATTTTAATTATCTTTCCTCTATTATTATGTGCAGACATCAAGTTGTTTTGGAAACGGGGTCGCCATTGTTTGTTTAGGCAAAAGAAACGCATCAATGTACAAATATCTTTATTAAAGTTTCAATGCTGCGTGTAATGACCGTCATCTAAAAGAATTCGATGGAAATCAAAAAGTAGAATTCGAGTATTCGCAATTATCCGTCAGACGTAAGTCTCAAATTTATAAATTGTTTATTTGCTCCTTTTTAAATTTTTATTTTTTTCCTTGTTTCTTTTCATCGCTTGTCTGTCTTAAATTAAATACTTTAACCAATTAAACCAGCTGATGAACGCGTGGAGGAGTTTTTTGGTTTGTTTATTTTGGATTCACAGACCGTTTTCCGGTAACCCTTCGATATAAGAAATCGCCAAATGCATTTGGATACTGTAACAAGCGCCAAATTCGAACCGGTTCTTTCTTTAGCACACAAAACGTTGAATTCTGTGTTCTTTGAATTAGTTATATTCTTTTTTATTTAAAACCACTAAATTCCAGATGGGACGATTGTAATTTGCTAAATCGTTTGGTTAAAAATTTAACTGCCAGTGATTATCTAAATCGTTTGGTTAAAAATTTAACTGCCAGTGATTATCTAAATCGTTTGGTTAAAAATTTAACTGCCAGTGATTATCTAAATCCTTTGGTTAAAAATTTAACCGGTAAACAAGTCTTAGAAATCGCCAAAAGAGCGACAACGAACAATTATGACAGCTTTTACACAAAATGAGGCTGTTATTTTAAGTAAACATTGAGAGCTACAGCTATGGGAGCATCAAATTTAATAATTTCAAAGCATCCTTAAACCATGGCATTAAAAAACTCTACTTTAAACACTCATTAACATTTTCAAACAAAGTGTTGAAGTTATGAAGATTCCCACTAACGAAGCATTACACCTGTAGTCGGTCGGTACAGCGGAAGTTCTACATTTCCCCAAATAAAAAAATAGAAAAATGACGGGAGGCTGTTTTTTTCAAACAGCTGATGTTAAAGGCCTAGGACCACTTTACTCGCGTGATTCTTTTGTTTCTATATACAGTTCAGTACTCGCTAAACTACAATTCCGATTTTCAATTTTTTTGTAACTTCTGTTGTTACCCTTTATCTCTAAAGTAAGACATTAGTTATGTTTTTAACACCTATATTTACCGAGATATAGAGGATCGCGTCACCAATTCATGCGTATTTTTGCCCAACTTTGCGACTCAGTAGTCGCTGAACTACAATACCGATTTTCAAATTCTTTTTTGTAACTTCTGTCGTTACCCTTTATCTCTAAAATAAGACATTAGTTATGTTTCAACATATGTAGTTACCGAGATATAGAGGATTGCGTCACTAATTCATACGTATTTTTGCCCTTTTCGGAAAGATAACGCGTTCTTTTACCCATAACTGCAGAAATAAAACTGAGAGGCATAAAACCCTTGACAGAATATCTTCCGCAAAATCCCAACCCAAGCGAGACGAGAAATTATAAACACGCAATCCAAAATGAGTTAAAGAGCTCTTTAACATGTGCTTCTCTTTACACTTGCTAACACGTGTTTCTGTTTATACTTCCTAAAATCCAATAATTCTAATCCAATGATCCACAAACACGTGATGGACTACAACCTGACCTCGGAGAAAGAAATATTAATGTACGGGACAAATCTTTTGAAAGAAACATGGAATAGTAACGCCATCTGATAGGAAACATTTGTTCCAAAAGCCCAACGCATATATGCGGCACTCGGCCCACAGAGTCAATTTCGCCGCAACGCACGGATGCGGCGCTCGGCCCTGAGGAGAATCTAGAGCAAACGCACATATGCGACGCTCGGCCCTGAGGAGAATCTAGAGCAAACGCACATATGCGGTGCTCGGCCTTGAGGATAATCTAGAGCAAACGCACATATGCGGCGCACGGCCCTGAGGAGAATCTATAATAGAGCAAACGCACATAAGCGGTGCTCGGCCCTGAGGAGAATCTAGAGCAAACGCAAATATGCGGCGCTCGTCCCGAAGGGGTTAAACCGGAGGTGAAAAAAACCGGTTTAACCGAAAAACTTTTTTTTCGCAATAACCGCCATCCCTAGTCCAAAATTTGACACACAATTCTAATGACAAATCATTATGCTGAGTTTCGTCCAAATTGCTATATACATTTTTGAATAGTCACGTTTACATGGACATGGACGGACGAGCAGCCGGACACCATTAACGCATTTCGTCCAAAATTTGACAGGCATCTGCAAATGTGGTTAAAATCCCACATAACAAATATAATTTATCTAACTTTATCACACACTTTGTGTTTTTAAGTTATCGAGATCACAGACCAACAGACAAATATAATTCCGAAAATAGGATTTTCGGATTTAGGGAGGTAACCTCAAAAGTGCGTCGACCCCCACCCTATCTTGGCACCCGGGTCATCTGAATGACAGCCGCTGCAATAGCTTCGAGTACTGAGGCCGGAGTCCTAGTAGCCAATCACCTGGCCACGGCCTGACCTCTCCCGAAGGAGGCATGCACTATCACCGGCGGAGGGACCTAAAGCCCCACCATTACTGTACCACGACAAAGAGCGAGAACCCGCTTACTTGTACGGCGGCTTCTCATATCCCCATATTTGTTGTTCCCCCAGGTAGGAGCACATTTAGAGTGGTGTGAAACTTAGAGATTCATCAAACTCTCGATTTCGAATTTTTTGACGATTGCGTATGCTCTTCGTATATGAAAAACGAAAACCTGTCACGAGCTAGAAGGATGAAATTTGGTACGGATCACGCACTGATAAGGCGGAGTTACTGTTCGTTTCAATATCCCGAGACTCGCACTTTTGGACGATTTTATTCCAGAAAGGGGTAACAGGCAATGAGCAAGATGGGCGCTTTTCTGCAGTTCTTTGTTAGGTGTCGTGATTTTTATTAGTTAGTTTTTATAGCATATCAGTAACTAAAAACAAAATGTTTCTATATACTTGCAAGTAAAATGCAAACATCTTCCTCTCCATTTTTCACTTCACCCCTATTTTGGTGGAATTAATTTCGCTTGGCGCATGCGCAAAAGCGCTGTTTTAGTTATATTAATGCTCTGTTTTGAAGCAACACGTGGGCTATTTTGGGACGGACCTCGTCATTTTCGACCGCGGTCAGATGACGAGGACGACACCTGAGCTGGCACCCCCTCTCCAAATTTCCGCACCACAGCAACGGGAGGACGTTTGATGCCTTACGTATGATTTAGCGTGCAACAGGCCCAATATACGGTGGATCTTCAGTGGAATTGGGTTTCGAACCTGGAACCCTCCGACACTAAAGCCGTGACCTTACCACTAGGCCACCGCGGTCTTTATGCAAAAGCGCGGAGGGTTTCCGCATCTCAAAATGATCACAATAAGTGAGTGAAATTGGACATACAGGGTGTTTCAAAAAAACGTGGCGAAACTTGAAGGGTAAGTCAGTTTCCACCTACTCGTGACATATGCTTCACACCTTCTGGGTAAGTCAGGCATATAGAAACAATACATTTACGCGATAGAACATGGGGTCGGAGGATAAAGTAAAGTTTATGATGCACAGCCCTTTCTCCCCGCTTTAGCTCGCCAATTCCTTGCCGCCAAGCAGAAGACGGATTGGCGACGTCAGAACATTCGTTTTGATTGCGCAGGAATGTTCCTATTCGTGTCTTGTTCGCGCAAGAATCGTTATATTTTTATTTCGCGAATAATTTTTCGAATAATGCTGGTATTAAAAGAAGCACCCCCCCCCAATTGTTTCTTACTAGTTTTTAAAAGATCAAAAGTGATGAAACTAAGGTAAAAGATCGTTTATGTTTAGTGAAAAGCTTTACAAGGATAAAATAATAAGCAGCATTTCACTACCTCAAGGGGGCATATTTATTCATAATTTTCGTTATAAGGTACAAAATCAATGGTCTCAATCTTGCTTTAGAAAATGTTTTCTTTTAAACGTTCAGAAAAGCTTACTAATTAATCAATAATAAAAGCATTTCCAAAAAAAGAGCGTTTTATTTTAAAATACTCTGATAAGTTTACAAACTGATCAAAACGAAACGAAATCAATAATAAAAATTTTAAAAAACATTTCCAGAAAAAAGAGCGTTTTTCTTTTAAATGCTCTGAATTAGATTACAAATTAATCAAAAAGGAGCGAAATCAATAATGAAAACATTTCCAAAAAGAGAGCGCTTTTTCTCAAACGCTGCCTTCAACATTAAAAATTAATCAACAAAGAGCGCTTTTTCTTAAACGCTCTCTTCAACATTAAAAACTAATCAATAAAGAGCGTTTTTTCAAACGCTCCCTTCAACAATAAAAATTAATCAACAAAGAGCGCTTTTTCTTAAATGCTCCCTTCAACATTAAAAACTAATCAATAAAGAGCGCTTTTTTTAAACGCTCTCTTCAACAATAAAAATTAATCAACAAAGAGCGCTTTTTCTTAAACGCTCTCTTCAACATTAAAAACTAATCAATAAAGAGCGTTTTTTTTAAACGCTGCCTTCAACATTAAAAATTAATCAATGAAGAGCGCTTTTTCTTAAACGCTCCCTTCAATTTTAAAAATTAATCAATAAAGAGAGTTTTCTCTTAAACGCTCCCTTCAACATTAAAAACATTAAAAAATTATCAATTAAGAGCGAAATCATTACTTAAAATATTGCTCAAAAAGGAGCATTTCTTTTTAAAACGCTCCTTTTAATATTAAAAACTAATGAAAAAAGAGCGAAATCGTTCAATACAAAAAGGAGCGAAATTCGCTCCGCGGAAGGATTTTAAAACGATCCGAAAGGACGATGCACTTTCAAGTACGGAAAGGATCGAAAATTCGCTCCATCCGATCGAATTTCGCTCGTTTGGTTTAAACGTGACATTTGAACCCAAACCCATTCAAAACCGACCCATTTCGGAGGAAATAATCAAACCGAAGCACGAGAAAACAAATGGACGTGACAGTTTGCGCACACGCTTCATTTATGATGCGTTCGACACAGAAGAAAGTTCTTTGCGACTTTACCTGCGCGTTTCAAGGCGTAGAAACCAGTTTATGTATTTATTTACAATCGGAATGCACTGATAACAGGTGCGGGAAAGTTAATCAGCAAAAACTAGCTATCAGTTTGTCTGATGAAGCACGATTCACTCATTATTCAGTCGTACAGTTATTGCAGATTTATCATCAGTATTTTAAGTTCAAACGCATGCATGTGGGGCGACCACTTATTCTAGGACGTTTTTTTAAAATAATCTCATCACGTTTTTGAAATATATCGGGAAATAATTAAGAGCGGTTTAACTAGCACAGTTCCATACTAATTCTACCAACACCAATTACGTGAAAAATTAAGGACCGTTTCGTAACATGCGAAAAATTTGCAATTAATATGAAAACTATAGTTCGAAATCAGTTGTGGAGAATCGTGGAACATACAATCGAGTATCGCACAGATCTTGCACTGGAGTCTTGCACATGCGCAGTCAAAAATTATTTAGTATAAATACTCACATTTCCTCTAATATTCAACGTATTTACTTCAAATTTTAACACAAAAGTCCTGAAACATAAACTATTTTTCTGTAAGTTTTGTACAATTCGAATGAAAACTCTGTATGTTATAAGCATCTTCCGGAAAATCCATGCAATTTTTACGAAAATGCATGCAAGCAATGTACATAACAAACAAAGACATTAATGAAAGTTTCAAATCATTATCAGCTTCCTGTGAAACAAGGTGAGCCCAAATCTTTTATCTTTATCACTTTCCGGTTGGTCCCCTAAATGCCCTGACTGAATCTCCAGTGTAAAATGTGTACAATTCTTGATTGTATGTTACACGATTCTCCACAACTGATTTCGAACCATAGTTTTCGCACAAATTGCAAATTTCTAGCATTTTACGAAACGGTTCTTAATTTTTGCAGACTAGTGCAGTTTCGAAAATATTGAAATTAACTCAACAAGTAATATTTTGTAATTTGATAATACCCAGCCATTTTACTTGACTTAATATTTATAAAGATGGGAAATTCGCAAGAATAGTTTCAAACACTTCCTAAAGCGTAAGAGCTCTGAAATTTCATACTCCTTCGTGTTACCAATGACAATACAATACTCTCAGGACTTCATTATCGACTAATCGATTAATTTCGATCGAACTTTGACTCTATATGATAATATAATACTGTCAGGACTTCATTGCGGATTAATTTCGGTCGAACTTTGATTTTATATGATAATATAATACTGTCAGGACTTCATTGTCGATTAATTTCGGTCGAACTTTGATTCTATATGATAATATAATACTGTCAGGACTTCATTATCGATTAATTTCGATCGAACTTTGATCCTATATCAAGGACGCCATCTGGTAGTGGATTTGAGAAAAAAATTATTTGAGAGTTCCAAATATTATAATAATGAATTAAGAAAAGAAAGACAAAGAAGTAGAAAATTTAAAAAAAGTATTTTCAAAGAACGCTTTTATTACTATAATGAAAAGTACAAAATAATTTTACAAAAATGATGGACGTCTAAACAAAATTCAAGAAGGAAACAAATAATTACAAGATTCTATAATAATTATAATAATAAATTATAGCAGGTCTCCAAACTACAGCCCATGGACCAACACCGACCCGCGAGGACCATCAATCCGTCTCTTTAACGTAATTCAAAGCTACAATAAGTTGGTATGATGAACTAGCAAGGTCTTCGCCCTTGGTACATAATGGAGGAGTCAGTGTGACTCTTGGGCCAGAAAGATTGGAAACCGCTTAATTATAAAATATATTAAAGGCTAAAAAGTAGGGGAAAAAATCCCCGTCGGCAAGCCGGTAGGCAACGGTAGATTCCTTTTGCTTGGGGATATAAGGAAAAGAACATTTCGTCCTCTATTTTCATTCTGGTTGGAGCTAAAAGAATGAAAGAGGGTGGAAGAGACTGCAAATGACGAGAGCTTTCAAGTAAGGTGTAACATGCATAGGTTAAAAGATAATTTTAATTTGGAGGGGGGCGGAAAATCACATTTCAGTTCATAACTTCTAAGCAATCGCAACTATCAAAAACTTTAAATATAAAAATTGTTTGTTATAATAAGGCGATAATTCGCCTAATTTGAATTTTCTTTCTATTTTCAAATGGAAAGAAATTATAGGGAAATGAAAATTTCAACCCTCCACCATTTTCACTCCCTTTGAGCTGGATAGCCCATCTACGAACTCGACCGAGATTTTCACTATCCTTACAACATATCTCACGCCGGTTAAAATGAAGTCAAAATTACTCCAGTTATCGTGTTCACAATATATATATCAAAACAAACAAGAAACAAAAGACAAAAATTCAAAAGCATAAAAACAAGAAACAAAAGACAAAAAAGAAGGCAAAAATTAAATAAATTGAAAAATATCATGGCGAGCCACTCTTCAGGAAGGGAAGTCCGCCTATGATATTAATAAGTGCTATTTTCTACTAACGACATACGAAAAAATGTAAACATTTTGTCGCTATCCCCTCAAAAAGCACAAAACAATCAAAAATGGAAAAATTCTGGAATAAAAGACAACAAATACAAGGAAGTTGATTTAAAAATTAAAAGGCAAAAAATCCGAATGCATAAGATATAAATTAAAAATAATAAAGTAATATTCACAAAACAATAAAAGAGAAAAAAGGGAAAGGCCCGGGTTTCCGTTAACTCGAGATTGGTGAACCGGGGTTTTACTGTATGTTGTAAACGTGATTAAAATCTCAGTTTGCTTAAAGTATTTCGATCAGCACCTCATGTATCTGTGATTTTACTTCGACGACCATATTTACGATAAAAATATGTTATACGAATTTTTATTTTTATGGGTTTTATTAGTAGAGAAAATACAAATCATATACTGTCTGTCCACCACGAGAACTATCGCCGCCAAATTGTCTAGTTTACGGCGGTCGCTATAGCAACTGGTTATGCTAGGTAAGATCCATTTCGAGTAGGAGGAATCCAACGGAAGTCGGAGTCTTTTTACTTTCTCGTATACGAAGTATACAAAGAGAAAGTATTGTAATCGTCAAAAAATTCGAACTCGAGATTTTGACGAATCTCCACGTTTTAGACCACCCTGAGTGCGAAAATCACAATTTTGGAATTATGTCTGTGTGTCTGTGAACAAGATAACTCGAAACCTATTAGAGCTACGGGAATGAAATTTGGTATGTGGTCTTTAAACATAATTTGCAGGTTTCTATCAAATTTTGTACAAAATCCGTCAACGGGAAGTCTGTCTGTCTGTATGTCCGCGGTCATGTTAACATTATAACTCAAAAACTTGAATAGCCAGATGGATAAAATTTGGTACAGAGTTTTATCGTCATGAATATAGGTCCGTATAAAATTTTGGGCCAAATCCGTCAAAGGGTTGACTGTCTGTCGATCTGTATAATCGCATACTTGCATCTCATTAGCCCTTTGGCTTAGATAAATAAAACTTGCTATCACGGATGCTAACATTAATTATAGATCTGTGCCCAATTCTCATCTCAATCGGTTAAAAAACAGGTGTTCAAATTGCATATTTAGTTCAAAATGCACATTACGACTGTGTGTTGGCGAGCGTTTCGCTTATTTCACTCAAGTTAATATAGTTGGCGTTTGACCTTGGCGGTCTACGAATTAAATTGTAGCGAGTCGCTCACAAGCGCTTCGGAAATTATGCCAACCCCCTGAACCTCAACTTCGTTCTGACATTCTCCAGATGGTGAAATCTTGCGTGGTATTATTCTGTAGTAAGATTTCGTACTCAAAAACGTTAAATAAAGTTGTTGTTGCCTCAGCGCGCCTAAAAATTGAAAACATACGCATTTTTTTTGCAAAATATTACGTTTCAGGGATTCATGAATTTTATATGTTTCATTGTAAATCACCAATCATAATTTTTTTCTCAAAGTAACCAGGACTTGGGTAAATACCCCAAGAATATTTACCTACCCAATGGTTGTTTACCCACCCCACATTACTGGGCGTATGCGAGAAAGTTTCGGGGAGGCCACTCCCGCTGGTTTATTCTTGGCCCCTGTTTGCGGCGGAACATATTTGAATGAACTTCTACCTACTAGAAATGAATTCTTCCTACTACAAGCTATTTGTATAGCGACCGCTGTTGGCGGCGACAGTTGTCGTGGTGAACAGACAGTAACCTCAGCAATTCACCCAGAAAAGATTGTGAATAATGATCCTTGGATAGAACTCTTGAAAAATGATTAGTCTTTATTAAAGATTTATATAAAAAGGTTTCATTTTATTCTCATATAAGCAATATTTTATAACCTGACTATTTCAGTATTTTGCTTTTACACCATGGTTGCCATATTGGTCTTTTTCAGGCCAAATTATGGGAATTTGGTTTTTTTTTTAGAGCCCTTGGCCTTAAATTCATTTTTGGCATTTTTGGCTTTATTTTCTTAATGAGTTTTCGAACAATTTGTAATTACTTATTCTATTGTTTTTAATAAATGTTTGATATTACACATTTCAAATGATATATAATGAGCTGTCAAAGGAAATAGCCCCTGAATAGAACAAGGATGTTTTAAATTTCTTTCACTTAAATTTTAATTATACAATAGAACATTGAACATATGCCTATCAATTTGATTCGTTTTCATGAAGGATAGCTGTTTTTCTAAAAGCAAATGACGTTTTCAATCAATATGTCAAATTTGGCCTTATTTTTTAAGAAGATTTGGCCTTATTTTGCTATTTTGATCAGGCAACCCTGTTTTACATACAAATTACAATACACACAATTCTCCCATAGTCTGTGACTTTATTTTTAATCGAAATGAAAATATAAAATGCACGAGGCAATTTTTAAATATCGTGACTTTTCGAAGCATTACAAACCGTACCAAATGTTGTTTTTTTAAAAAAAAAATCCGCCGAAAGCTCATTTTTCTATAAGTAGTTTATAATTTTTAAAGAAAATCAAACATTCATCTAAGCACTGCGAGTGGCAACTCGAAAGAAAATATATTACATAAATGATTTAAAATATCGATAATATTCCTATTTAATTGAAATGTTTTCTTTTTCTTAAGATTTGTACCTTTGAGATCACATTAGAGTTCATTTGCGTGATAAATTACATACACTAATTCGAACGTAAATCATATCACTGTAGAATATAAAAACCTTAAAAAGATCTGTTCTATTGATATGAAACGGCTGATATTCTCACGGAATGTAATTTTGGTTTTTTTTTCCGAGAATGCCTAATCAGTTAGTTCATCCAACTCCACTAAACATACGAAAAAAACTACTCATAAATGCTACCGTTCGAATCACGTGATCAGTCATCCATTTTTTACTTTTTATACATCTTTTGCTCATCCGTTCAAAAACCAGTGATAGGAACTTGCATAATTAAGCAACCATGACACTTATGCAAAAGTTTTTGTAAGATTCTATAAGACTGATGAGTTTTTTCTTAGCTAATAAATCATATATTTGCAACAGTGAGAAAATAAATTATTTTTCAACTGATTTTCTTCCAGACTTCGAATGGAATTTATTGAATGTCAGGGAACAACTTATTACTTTCTGGTATAGATAAAGCGCCAAAAAATTCGATGACTCTCCACATTTCAAACCATCCCGAGTCCGATTTTTTGACGTAAATTTACGTCCCCCCATAGCGGTCTAATGGGGTGTAGGGAAAGGAAAAAATTATGACGCTTTTCGTGATAAAGTTAAAAGCTTATAGCTCCGCAACCAAATAACATAGAGAGTTTCTTTTAGTTTCATTTAACAGAGAAAGGTGGACATTGAAGATTGCACAAAGAATTTTGGAATTTGGAATTACGTCACAGTCGAATTGCAAATTTGGTGAAACTCACGAAGAATTTTGATGACGTCACAGCGACCGATGCGCGCGCACGCAGTGACCAACCTATCTTCCACAGTTTTCTCGTACCTAACTGTTTGGCTGCCTCAGTCACTTGCTGCTGTCGGTTGTGAGCGGTATATTAACTGGATATTCCAAATTTTGTTACGAGAAGGCATTTGATTCTCAATATGGTTTCTACAAGCTATCCAAGTACATTAGGCAATTCATTAATCGATCTTACGTTCAAGAGAAATATTTCTCCAGAATTGTTGAATTACGTTTGCTATTTCCCGTACCATCGTCCGATTTTACATAAGATTGTTACTAACAGAAATTGTATCCAATATTAATAACATGAATAAATATATTACATTTGGAAACAAGAATTTTTTTCGCGAAAAAAAACCCAACCAAAATCACGAAACAGTCACCTAAATTGAGAGTTACAAAGAACTACTCCAGTCACATAATCTTAGAGTCATAAAGAGTTACTTGAGTCACATATGACTCTGAGATTATGAGACTGAAGTAACTCTTTGTGACTCTGACATTACTTGAGTCACAAAGAGTTACTTCAGTCACATAATCTCAGAGTTACGAAGAGTTACTTCAGTCACATAATCTCAGAGTCACAAAGTGTTACTTCAGTCACATAGAGCTACTTTAGTCACAGAAAGTCACAGTTGAGTAAGGCAAGTAAGTCTGCGCCCCTTAATCCCAGCGGCCATTTCGCAGAGACAGCCTCTCGTCGAATTTTTTTTCAATTATAGTTGTTTGTTGATAATTCAAAAACGCAAACAGCCAGAAGGATGAAATTTGGTTCGCGGTCTTGACGCCAAAATCCGTCAATGGGAAGTGCGGCTACATGCGTACGAACATGATAACTCTCAAACGCAAGATGGACGAAATTTGGTGCATAGTTTTATCACCAGAATTGTTGTGTGTATCAAATTTTGGACCGTCGAAGGAGTGTCCGGGAATTACCACAGAATAAACTCTATTATTTTCAGATTTTTTAAGGTGGGGGTGCTCCTATGGCCAGCTGATAAAACATGGACTCGAAATGAGTCATTAATCGTCAGTTCTAGATTCCATACCACCGTAGATCCGCCGTGCGTGGTGGGACCTGTTAAGTACAGCGGCGTAGCTAAAGGGAGGGGGCGTGTAACTGTGGTTTAATCAGATCTGTTCCGCTTGCAAAAGGAACATTCATCAAATAAATTAATCCCATTCTTTTCGTCTTAAATTATTATAACCTGTATTGTTCGCTTCCTTCTATTATCGTAATAGAATTTTTCAAAAATGGAAAAAACTTTTCGTTCGACCTGCCCCAGCTTTGCTCCTCCCTACTGGCGCCCATGCTTCCAAATCTGAAGTCGCATATCTACCTGTCTTACAAATGAAACCTTTCGATAAAACTTGCTTAACTTGACCGATTTTTTCATTTTTGATCAACCGTCTTTTTCATCAAACCACAAACAGCTAAAAAATTGACGGTTGATCTGACATGAAAAAATCGGTAGTAGTCGCCTGCCATTAAAACCCGGGGCGACACCTCTTGTTCTGCCATCTCCCGAACACGGGAATCCGGATCTCTTGTTGATGCTCATTGTCAGGCAGTGAGAAACAATGGCCAACCTCCACTTTGCGTCAATCAAACGCCTCTCAATAGAAGCTCAATCATAACACCCGACTCGCCAACAATAACACTGGGGGCAAGGCGAGGGGTTTTCCGCAGTCTCGTAGGTGCCACGGAAGTCGTCTGCCGAAAAAAGGCTGCCCCTTGGAGGAAATCGGCTGCTATTAATCTTCCAAGGCCGACAGAGCACTCCTTTGAGAACCAACCGATTTACTAATGGCTGTTTAACTGCTTTGTTTTATCAGCATGCTTTCATTTTTTTATTGGACCGCTCACTCATTTATTTAAATGGATGCAGATTTTTGAAGAGGCGTGTTGCGTTTCATCGCTTTGAAGTGACAGGCATTGAGGATATGCAAAGTGGATCTTCATTGGTCGGAATTGCAACTTGTTACAAAGTGGAAGTCAGAAAAAATCAAAAGAAGTTTATGATAAAATGAATGGCTATATTATCTTGTTGTATGTAATGTTGGTTTGAGCAGGTGATGACTGTGTTGGTCAGTGGTGTAGTCGCAAAAAAGTAGTGCCAGGACGCTCTAAAAGCAGTGCCGGGACGTTCTAAAAGCAGTGACGGAATGCTTTACACTGGATGACAAGAATTGTACTGTTTTAAAGACGTTTTCACAATTTTCCCTTATTTATTTCTCGTGAAAAAGTGCTCGGTGCGTACCGGTTCCACTACACCCCTGGTGTTGGAAACCAGTGGAAGGGTCTTCCCTCACCTTTTTGTGTACAGGGTACCCACTTTCTTCGCGGTCCAATAGCTAGTTTCTAAACCGTTAGAGATAGACATATACTTCTAGTTGTAAAAATGGTCTAAATAAGGTAGAGAATTGTATTTTATATTGTTTGAGTCAATACCTGTACTTCTGGAAAAAATTATGAAGTCCACATCTTTTAAAGTCCTCCGGTTCTATTAGTCATGTCTAGTACTTTTCTTGACAGATTATCATTTTAAACAAACAATCAGCTCAACTCTTCTGCGACTAAAACCGAACGAGTTTTGAAGTTCAGTATTTTTGGCCACTCCTTCGAGTTGTTCGCTGGTTGGCGGATCTTCCTCGAGCTGAAACGGTCTCAAATTGTCACAAGTAGTGATATTCAAATCTTCACAACTCGTTCAGATTTAGTCGTAGAAGAGAGGAACATTTTTTGCTTAAAAGGTCAGTGTGTCAGGAATAATGACACACTGACTAATAGAACCACGTATTGACTCAAACAACATAACAATATAATTCTTTATGTCATTTAAAGCATTTTTCCAACTGGAGGTATATGTCTATCTCTGAAGGTTCAGAAAGTAGATGCTGGGCGAAGATTAGAGTGGATACCTTGCATCGGACATAGAACCTAAAAATTTATTACCTCTAAATCTAATCTATTACCTCTAAATTTATTACACATCCAGAATTTTGATGATAGAGCCATATAACAAATTTCATCCATCCAACTCTTGGCGTTTTCCAGTTAAGCTGCGTTCTAACGGCCTGTCTTTCCACGAGTTTCGTCCGCGGTTCGCGTTATTCTCTGTCGTCAGAAACGAAAGAATCGACGTGGCTCGTGGGCTTGTAAGTGAATCTGTTGCTTCCCGCGTTATGGCGGTAAACAGCTCGCGCATCAAAGGAAAGTAGAGAGACCAGACGGCGCCAATGCATCCGCTCACTCGAGCACTGCCCAGAGATTTGCAAAGCCACGCGCCGTGGGAACGGCACGATTGTTTGAATTCAACCGACTACAGTCGACAAGTACAAACCTCGAGCGACTCGAGGTTTGGTCAAGCCACACGACGCACAGTGGGTCAGTTTCGCTTTCTAGCGAGACAAAACTCCGAATAAAAACTAGAAACAGTAGAACCTTGAAATTTGCACAGTTTAAAGGTAATGGAGTTCGGTTATCTCCCATGAAATGCCGTAATATTCTGTTTGGTATTTTTTGGTTTGTGCCAATTTTTTAAATTCTTCTCCATTAGTCTCTATGGAAGAATCTGTTGCAATCTACTAAAAAGCTGACAATAGCTGAAAGAATATTAAAAAAACTCTAAAACATTTTACCAAATGAAGGAAATAGTCTAAAAATAAGGATTATTGAATTTTAGTAAAGTATTTTTCAATTTATAACTATTTTTTTTATTACAAACAATTCAAATTTTTGTCTATTAATATATACTTTGGAGGATAAATACCAATACGTCTCACGAAGGTTCAAAAGTGAAAGAATTTCATGAGTATAGTATAAATGTTATATGAATAATATCAAATCTTAAACTAAATTACACAAAAATAATATAAGAACCACTTCTCACAATTCATTAAAAATTTTCTTTCTTGTCGCGTTAACTTCTCAACCACCTTTGTTCCAGACTTATACAAATCTGAACCTGGTTCAGATTGCTCATCTAGCGCGCCAAAACCCAAAACTCTAACATCATAAGATCACCTTCAATCATAATTCAAATAAATGTTTATATTACAGAGATGCTAAATGATCACAAATTCGGCACTAGTTATTCGGTAATTTCTCCCTATTACGTCATCAAAGAGAAACGTTTCCCAATTGCTCGATTCTACTCGGAGTGATTGTACGCGAGCTCTCGTTAAAGAAAATTCATTTAAGGGATTTATTTTCACGAGGCGTGTCCAGAAAGTAAGTACCGTTTCGTTCTACCGCCACCGCAGCGCTAGTGTCGCAGTTCCGCGCATGTGCACACGTGTCTCTGGTTCATTGTCTGTCCACTGACGCCATTGCAGCCGGATTGTGTTGTGTTTACATGTGTTAGTGAGCGTTCAAAATGTTTAAGACGAATGCCGATCCCACCGACTGTGAAGTGCGTTCTATAATACGGTTTTTGAACGCGAAGAAAGTTAAGCCAGCTGAAATTCCTCGTCAACTTGTAGAGATTTATGGTGAAAATGTAATGACTGATGGAATAGTTAGAAAGTGGGTTCGACAATTTAATGATGGATGCACCAATGTTCATGACGAAGCACGGAGTGGGCGACCTTCTGTTGTCAATGATGGTTTGGTTGCAAAAGTGAATGAGGAAATTCGTGAAAACAGACGGTTCACAATAAAAATGCTTTTTGATGAGTTTCCACAAATTTCAAAAACTGTTTTGCATGATATTGTCATAAATCGCTTAAATTATCGTAAATTGTGTTCCCGTTGGGTTCCGAAAATGCTTACGGATGTCCACAAAACGAAGAGAATTGGCAGTGCTTTGAAATTTCGTACCCGATGCAGTGAAGCGGACAATGAATTCCTAAACAAAATTGTGACCAGTGATGAAACTTGGGTTTGTTCTTGAACTTGAAGCGTGATTTTAGAGGTAGGCGCTTTGACAGCGATGACGACGCAAAAAACGGTGTTCAGCAGTGGCTGTCTTCACTGGCGGCATCTTTCTTTGAAGAGGGTATAAACAAGTTGGTTTCTCGATATGACAAATGTCTGACCAATGGTAGTAACTATGTAGAAAAATAGTTTACGAAATGCTCTTTCATGTAAAAATAAATTTTATTTTGAAAAAACATATTTTATGTGAGTTTTTCCAAAACGGTATTTACTTTCCGGACATGCCTCGTATTTGATACATGTTTTTTTTGTCAATATGGAAGGAAAAGGTGTCTATTTGATATTTCATATCGTTTCAGCTTCATTCTATGTATAATATTCCGTGAAAGTTGGAGCAATATTAGGCTTTAAAAAATGGACAATTTTTTTCTTTAAATATTTAATATTTTGGACTGCATCTTTTTTTGTGCGTGTTTGTGCATTGAAATTTCTATTGGATAATAAATTATTGACCTTTGAGACAAAGTCAAAATAAAGTTTAGCTGCGTTTATTTGCGGTCTAATTTGTAATTTTACTTTCTTTTTTAGTCTCTCAGCTAGTTCTGCTCCAAAGACGTCTCTTTGAAAAAATAAAAATAAGCGATTCTTCTGCGAAATATTCGAAGGAAGAACTCATATAGCGTGTTACAATGAAATGCAGTATAACATAATGTTCAGAGGAGATGTATAATGAAATTAAACAAAAAAATCATTCATTTTGGATAAGTCTGAAACAAAGATGGTTGAGAAGTTAACGCGACAAGAAAGAAAATTTTTAATGAATTGTGAGAAGTGGCTCTCGTATTATTTTTGTGTAATTTATTTTAAGATTTGATGCTATTCATATAACATTTATATTATACTCATGGAATTCTTTCACTTTTGAACCTTTGTGAGAGGTATTGGTATTTATCCTCCGAAGTATATATTAATAGACAAACATTTGAACTGTTTGTAATAAAAAAATACTTATAAATTAAAAAATACTTTACTAAAATTCAATAATCCTTATTTTTAGACTGTTTCCTTCATTTGGTAAAATTTTCTAGAGTTTTGTAATATTTTTGAGCTATTGTCAGCTTTTGAGTAGATTGCAACAGATTCTTCCACAGAGAACAATGGAGAAGAATTTTTTAAAAATTGTCACAAATAAAAAAATACCAAACAAAATGTTACGAAATTTCATGGGAGATAACCGAAGTCCATTCCCTCTGAACTGTGCAAATTTCAAGGTTCTGCTGTTTCTAGTTTTTATTCTATGAATTTTGTCTCGCTAGAAAGCAAAACTGAACCACTGTGAGCCGTCGGAGCAAGGCTTTACCGTTTTCCCAGAGAGTGGACAGACAGACTTTCCGCTTACACAGTTCGTCCAAAATCTGATAGCAATCTACAATTTTGGTGTAAAGATCACATACCAAATTTCATCCATGTAGCTTGTTTCAGTTTTAGAGTTATTGTATTCATAGACAGACAGGCATAATTCCAAAGGTGTGTTTCTCGGACTCAGGAAGAGAAATTTTTGAAGATCGCGATACTCTTTACACTTCACACTTTAGATACACTTATGTTTTAAAGTTTTACTCGATCTTTTTCTTTTAAATGTTTACGAAGGTCAAATGAAGGCTAAATTCAGGAACAAAACAATGAGTACATTTTTGAGTTATTATCATCCAAAGAATAATAAGTTAAACTAACTGCATGTTTGCATTTCTTTTCAAAACGCTTTAATTTTTGTTTTAAATATACAGTTTTACACTTACTTTTCTTTCAAAAGTATTTCCGTTTTTATTTTAAACGCAAATTGCATGTTTGCTTTTGTTCTAACAATAATTATACGCTATTTTAAATATGAATATATATATTATAGACGCCTTTGTTCTAAAAATGCTATTGTTTCTAGTTTAACTATATACATATTTGAATATTATACTTGCTTTTGTTTAAGATTCAGATTTTAGACTTGTATTTGGTTTATAAGTGGTCAGTTCCTCATTACTGTTCTAACTAACTATTTTATAACGTGAAAAGTCATTCTTTGAATTCTTTTCTTTTTAAACTTTAAAAATCGCGACATAAAATAGGTACACAAATCTGTAATAGAAAATATGATTTATGCAGCCGAGGTTTGTAGTTAAATAAACCGAAATTTTTCCTATTTAAAGTATCCGACTGTGTTCGGAGACATTTTTTTGAAAAATAACTTATATATATATTTTTTTAATGTTATTTTTCAACTGCATATGTTTTAAAACTATGAAAATATTGTAAAATTAGGCTTTCAAAATAATATTTTTTTAAAGAAACTGAGAAATTTGAAGAAAAATGACTGAAATATTTCCTAACGCTAACAGCCGTAGACAAAATGATATTATAAATATGCATAAATCCTTCTAGGAGTACATTTTTATGTCTGTGTTATGCTCTAAAATGTTTCTTGTACTTCAAAATAGTTTTGAGATATAGTTGAACATAGTTACTAAACTGGTAATTTTTCATAAAAAATGCTTTTCGTTTATATTTAAGCACTTAAAAATAATACTCGATTTTAAAATTGACCTTAGTTTTTAGAGGAAAACATCAAGCATATAACAGGAAACAATCTCAGAAAATTTCATATCAATACTTGAATAACTTTTTGAGAAATCATTGTTACGGTCGACAGTTTTCCTCAAAAATATCACTTCTCAGAAAACACATTTAAAGTTTTCATGCAACATAAAAAAATGCTTACAGTTCGATAATAAAACAGCTGTAACTCCATTTGTAATTCACGTAGAGTAAAAGGTGAGACAGTTTTAGAAAGCTGGTTAAACAGGCTACAAAATTAAGTCATAAAAAGTTTTCTGATAATTTCATCAAAAACGACGATTTTAGACCATTCGGATACCTTAAGTTATTTCATAATATGCGCCAGCGCTTCAACATGGATTTATCTTAGAGCAAAAGTCAAACTGACTCTACGTTAAGGATCCGTATACCAGCAACATAATCATTCCAAGATTAAAATAAACACACACGTGTGTGTGTGGGATGGTTACCTTCGTATTTATTTTAAAAAAATTAATAGCACAATACTTTTTGATTAATTTTTATTTTTCAAAAATTTTCCTTCATATTTTAATTATATTCAAATATCCGACTCGAGAAAAAAAATTTTGTGAAGCAGAAAAGCATTTAAAACCTCGCTTCTACCGTCTGTGGAAGGGAAGGAAGTGCTGTATTCCTGACAGTACTTTCTTTCCTTCACAAACTGCGGAGCGCAACGAATGCGATTTTTTAGTACTTTCTCGTATACGAAGTATACAAAGAGAAAGTATTGTAATCGTCAAAAAATTCGAACTCGAGATTTTAACTAATCTCCACGTTTTAGACCTCCCTGAGTCCCAAAAACACAAATTTGGAATTATGTCTGTCTGTGAACACAATAACTCGAAAACTATTAGAGATACAGGGATGAAATTTGGAATGTGATCTTGACACATAATTTGTAGGTTTCTATCAAATTTTGAACAAAATCCGTCTACGGGAAGTCTGCCTGTCTGTCTGTTCGCGGTCTTGCGAACACTATAACTCAAAAACTTGAATAGCTAGATGGATAAAATTTGGCACACAGTTTTATCGTCATAAATGTAGGTCCGTATAAAATTTTGGGCCAAATCCGTCAAAGGGTTGACTGTCTGTAGGTCTGTTTAATTTACTTTTGAAAAGAATCCTTTATCTCCTCGCGCATGCGTACTGGAAGCAATCATCTGTGCACGCGAAAGCTATGGAGCGAATTACGTCAGTTTGTCCTTGAGACGGCAAAAGCGGAAAATCGGTACGCATCTCTTTGAATTTGATTCTTTACCTAGATATTCTTCAATCACTATAATGAAAAACCTTCTGATCGTCATTGGATTCTGGGTAACAGTAGGTTCGAATTTTTTTAGCCACGCGGGGGAAGGGGAAACGGCACCTTTTGGGGGAAGTATACGAGAAAGTTTAGGGGAGAACACTCCCGCTGGTTTTACGGTGCATTTTAAAATCCGACATATGAACGAAATATGGCCATCACCAAGTTTTTGCCAAATTTTTAATTGCCGAAATGAATTTCGGTGTTGGAACCAACAATATTCATCCGTCTTTTCTTGACGGAGCAAAAGCAAGAAAAATTATTTTGGT
The DNA here is from genome assembly GCA_013235015.1 of Araneus ventricosus. Lineage (NCBI taxonomy): Eukaryota > Metazoa > Arthropoda > Arachnida > Araneae > Araneidae > Araneus > Araneus ventricosus. The sequence goes on along the minus strand of BGPR01026071.1, from coordinate 1,306 downwards.
CCTTTTATTCAGTTCTTTTTTATTTATTAAAATTAAATAAATAAAAAAACTATGCACATTTTTAATCAGTCCCAAAAGTTGACAAATTCCCTCAATCATTTAGGTTTGTTTACTTCATTAACTTATTTAAACCTCCGAAATTAATTCCTAAAAATAGATTATTGCTCTCTTTGGAGCAAAAATTCAGTTCATTAAAATCCATTCAAAGAAAAATGCTATTTTCTAGCTTACAGTATTGAAAAATTCTCAATTCTTACTAAATGTTTTTACCTCCCTTTCGAAGAAGAGAGAGAGCAAAAAAAAAAAAAACAGTCATTAATAACAGTTCAATCAAATAAAAACTATCAAAAGATACGGACTGCCTACGGTCGAAACGAATTTGCGGATCATCTTAAACTCCAAAAGATTAATTAAAACGAGAATCTCTCCAACAGTCTTTAGGGGATATCCATCAAAATTTCATTAAAGGGCAATAACAATCTGATATTTGGAAAACTATAAAGCAGAGCCAAGGACGGCTTTGGCGGTTCGTTTTGGCATTGAAAAACAACTTCCCACGAATAACCTTTTGCTCGCGTGGCTCCTAATCCGTTCTTTGAGAGGCTTATCGTCCAGATAAGAGGCCAATTACTCGTTCATTGCGCCAAGCAATTCATCAAGCTGATTTCCTAAACGGTCGCAATCACTGTCCAGAGACCACTGGACAGTGGTTAATAATGATGAGCTTAATTGATCATCAAGATACAAAGATTGGATATTAGAGTGGATAAACGACGGAGCACGCACCTGCTGTGAGGCAGGACTCTTTAAAGAAATTGACCGAGAATTTTCTTTTTTCATTTAAGTGATCGTTTAACCGTCGTGGGTTGGGACCAATTTATCTGTCGAATTTCCGGCGATTACCCTTACACGTTATCATGGAGAGCGGAGGCGAGATTTTTTTACCGGATGTTTTGGTCCAGTTGTGTCCGGATGGTCTGAGGTGCCGATACAGTTGCAGTGAGTTCCCACGAACACGAGGGATTTAATTTGGATTAATCTTTGCAGATTAAATGGTTATCCGACATTTGGCACTGAAAAAATTTCTAAATGAAGTATAAACTAGAACAGAGGGTACAAACCTGTGGTACGCGTACCTCTGGTGATACACGAAATAAAAGTTGGTAATGGCATAAACAAGATAATATAAGAAATTAAAAGAAGTTGCGGATTTTTTTCCTAAGTTAATAACTAATTTAATAAGTATGCCTTTTGAAAGATTGATTATTATATAAATATTATTATATATTAGTAAAATAAATGAAAT
>BGPR01026070.1:10250-21812 GCA_013235015.1 Araneus ventricosus | reverse complement strand
TCTACAGAAAACCTATTCTAGTTTTGAATCTGCATGGATGAATGGCCTCTGATGAAGTCATCCACCGGATTCTTACTTCTTATCCTTGTCTTCTATCATTTTTGTATTTTTAACTCTTCCACGATTAAAAATTCCCTTTATTAGTATTTATATTTATTTTGTACTTTGCAATTTTTTCCTGGATGATGATGCACTTGCGCACACCAATTAAATTGCTTCTATTAATTTTTGTCTTTTTAGATATTCAATCCTTAATATAACTAATCTAAGCTAAACCCAATACTAACAGGGTATTCGGTAGACTTTTGGGTTAATGGACAAAACGCCGTCTCTAGCCGCTGTGCTACAACGATTACAGTTGTTATAACAATTGAATGGACATGGGGTGAGTTAATGGACAGGGGGAATGCAACTGGGCAATGCCTTGCCGCTGTCCCTTCTACTTTTCTCACATGCACGAGCCATTGATGACAGATTTTCGACTGGTGGCGAGCTTTTGTTGTCCTATTATGACCAACCATTATCCTAGTGTAAACAGGGTTTTTGACTAACTAATTTAACAGAAACCAGAGTGTAACCAGCGGGAGTGTTCTCCCCTAAACTTTCTCGTATACTTCCCCAGAAAGGTACTGTTTCCCCTCCCCCCGCGTGGATAAAAAAATTCGGACCTACTGTTACCCAGAATCCTATGACTATCAGAAGGTTTTTCATTATAGTGATAGAAAAATATCTAGGTAAAGAATTCAAAGAGATGCGTACCGATTTTCGTCTCTTGCCGGCTCAAGGACAAACTGACGTAATTCGCTCCATAGCTTTCGCGTGCACAGAAGATTGCTTCCAGTACGTATGCGCGTGGAGATGACGGGTCTTTTCAAAAGTAAATTATAAAGACCGACAAACAGTCAACTATTTGACGGATTTGGCCCAAACTTTTATACGGACCTACATTCATGACGACAAAACCGTGTACCAAATTTTATCCATCTAGCTATTCAAATTTTTGAGTTATAGTGTTCGTATGACGACGGACATACAAACAGACAGACTTCCCGTTGACGGATTTTGTCCGAAATTTGTTAGATACCTACAAATTATGTTTAAAAGACCACATACCAAATTTCATCCCCGTAGCTCTAATAGTTTCCGAGTTATCGTGTTCAAAGACAGACATAATTCCAAAATTGTGTTTTTCGGACTCGGGAAGGTCTAAAACGTGGAGATTCGTCAAAATCTCGAGTTCGAATTTTTTGACGATTACAATACTTTCTCTTTGTAGACTTCGTATACGAGAAAGTAAAAAAGATGATGACTTGGTGTTAATAAAATGCTTACGTAAATATTATAACTAAGGATGTACCTGAGATATTATTAATTAAAGAATGTCCAAAGACCTTTCTTTTCTTACACAACAAATAATTGTTGTTACCAAAACTCATCGGCCAAAATTGCTTCCAATAGGTCTACGAACTACATTTAAAGAATGCCTGCATCGAACGATTATTCATGAATATTAAATATTATATTCTCAAAATTAGCAAAACATATATAAAAATCTGTAAAGTTTTCAGCTTTGTTTCTAATGGGACGAAACAAAACAGAACATCAAATAAGTTGGGCAGATGGAAACTCCAAAGTTTGAAATTTAACTCAAATAAAACATTTTTAAAAATAAAATTAAGATAAGAAATCCTTTTTTTGTTCCCGAGAACTTCTTTTCCTCCCTTAACGTGAAATATCCAGAAAGAGAACAAAAAGTTCAATGCTTAAAGGTTTTTGTCTTCTTTTTCAGATTCTGTAAAATTCAAAAAATTCAAATGCTAGAGGACTATTATTTTAGCTTTTTGACGCTATAAAAATAAAAGGGGGAAGGAAATGAAAAATAAAAAAAAAGGATTTCTCGAAATAAAAAAGATATTTCGTGTCGTAAAAATACATTTTGTGTATTCCCTTGGATTTTTCCCCTTCTTTCTTTTTCCTTCCAACTCTTCGCTTTTCCATGTCGGTTTGTGAGCAATTCTAGGACGTCTGAAGCAATTTCACTTTTCAAAACATCTTTTTTCCTGTACCCGATTGGATTTGTGCGCCACGGTGAACTTTTAAAAAATAATAATAAAAAAAACATTTGGGAAAGGGAAAAAAGAAAGAAAAACTTCATCGGACCAGTAGGGAAAAGGGAAAAATGCATTTACAGCAATTTCTAACCTCTTTTTACTTTTTCCCTCCTTCTCTTCAATACGTGGTTATGTTTTTCTTAAGTGTAAAAAGAATTCAAAAGTCACCAAATCAGAAGAAACGCTTGTTTCTTTTTTTCTTTTCTCTTCCTTTTTTAAAAACAGTATTGATTGGAAACTCTTATGGCGCCTGGTTTAGCGCTAGTTTAGAGGTTTTAAAAATCTAAAAACTGTTGTTACAAACATGGAAAGTCGCTTCCCAGCAGTGTTAATCTTATGGTTGGGAAGAGCATTTTAGAGGGGTAAGTATGGGGTGATTGGCAGCAGCCAATCCTGGAGCCCTGACCTTTGCGACCATCTTGGCAACTTTGGCGAAGAAATATAGGATCTCAAAGGTGCTGGAATTTTCTCGATATCTCTATTAGGAGAGGAGATACGCTTGAATGTACTAGATGATTCCATGTAACGTCACGGCCAGCCGGGGGAGACTATATAAGGAGTGTGTTTGGATCACGGAGTGAGTGAATGTTGATCGACATTGAACGTGTTGTTCGACTGGGATCGCCTTGGAGTGCGAACGTCTTTGGAATCTCTCTTTGGAGTTCTATCCCCTGTGCGAGCTAGTAAGCTGTTAGACACCGAGCAGTATTGAGTAGTAGTTGTTGATCGACTGGAGCGACTTTGGGGTTTCGTCTGCAGAGCGAGTTAGAAAGCTGGTAGCTGATCGCTAATGAAAGTACTGTTATTGTCATTATTAGTGATTTGCTGACTGTTTTTGTTGCTAATTCTGAAAGTGAATTATTATCCCTTTGCTTTGAACAGGATTTTGAAGTACGATCGTACTGTGTGTCGTCGCGCCGACAGATCATGGTTTGAATTTGTGTGTTTTTATACCTTTTGTTGGTTGATGTAAAGGCTGATATCTTTAGTTTCAGAAGACATGTTCATCTTGCGTGTACTTTCGCTGAAACTGAAAAAAAATGAAATATGACCTCAAGGAGCTACTTACACAATGTGGCTTCAAATTTTAAACCTGAAGCTGAAAATTGTAAGCTTTTTTTTTAAAAAAATGTTAAAATTCAGGAGGTCACGGGCAACGCCGTTAGGGTTCTGCTAGTTAGCAATAAATCTAATTATTACAGATACTGTGATGCTATGAACCTACTGTGGGATTAAAGATTTCTCAGACTCTATTGATTTAGTAGTGCACCATGGGGAAAAAAACAACATCGATACCGCCTATAAGGAAAAGGCTAATTGTTGTTTTCATAAATTGAATTATAATTCATGATGTCTGGAATTTTCTGCTTAAGTCTGAAGCACTAATCCTTGTAGCGTTCTATTCCTTACAGTGTTCTTTTGCTTTCTCCTTTACATTCTACAGGTTTTCTTTATATGTCTCATCGGAATGCAAAAAAGTAAAGTAGGAAAAGAGCGGTATTGTGTAAATGTAAAATAAGAATCGTTTACTTGTACTTTTAGTTCGTTACGAAACGAACTAAAAGTACAACGAAACAAAAGTACAAAATAAAGATCATATTTAGTTTCATGACATTTTTTCCATGCAGAAAGCTAGTTTGCAAGTCAAAGTATTCTTAATTTTGAGTTTCGTTTAAACGCGAGTCCGCTGTATAAATTTTATTCTGTAAACTTTTATATTTTCACACAAATAATATTAAAGTTTCCGTATATTCTTAACATTTGTACACATTTTTAAAGAAGGAAAGTTTCCTTTACATATTAACCTTTTCCTATCCATTCTCAATTCAAACCTTTCTTTCCTAGATGATAAAATCTTAAATTATTCATCAAATTCCGAACCACACAAATTCAGACGATTATTTTTCTCTTTTCCAATCTGACAGCTCCTACTAAATTTCGCAGCCCTTTATTAAATTTCTTTTCTGATGGTGGATCTGGAAAACTTTTAAGGAATGGATGAGACGGAAGAAGAAGTAGGAATGAAATTTCTAAACTTTCTTCCTTTTGGAATAATCGATAAAACGAAACCAAAAATTTCATTCTTCTTTTCAATAGATTTCCTAAGCTTTCTTTAAAATTCAAATCTTCGGGAATGTTGAATAGCGTAATAAATATAATAGGGGAAAAGGATTTCTTCACGTTTGTAGAATGGGAAAGCAGCTCAAAAGCATTATCAGATCAAGGGAAAAAATATAAAATTCTGAAAATACTTCGCAGACATTTCAATGACATCATGAACATGATGAAGATTCCTTCGGAATAAAAATAAGGTCATAAGAATTCTGAGAAAGGAAGAAGTTTTAGAAGAGTTTGAAGCAAACGATAATAAATAAAATAGTTCGTCATCACGTAGACTTCTAAACAGATAATAAAATTTTTTTGCTTCTTTTAAATGGATATTTTAAGTTTGTAATTTGTTTCTTATTATCTACGTTTTTCTAATCACTTGTTCTTTATTATATGAAAGGATTACATTCTTTTCTTAAACAACACTTAGAAGTTTATCATTTCGAAAAGAAGTGAATTTCTTTTCTTTCTTTTTTCTTTAAAGTGAACATAATCTGTTCTGTATACGAAAAAACTTTTGGAACATGGTGCAATAATATTAATCTTATTTGTAATGTTCTAACAAATAGGCTTATCAGTTCAGAAAACAGGGCATATCTTGTATAAATCTGCAGACTGATTTTTTATATGATTATGCGACAGAATTTCTTTCTAGGTTTAAAAGATTTGTGCAATATTCTATATGGAAAGAAATAATTCTAATTAATTTTTGTGAAGAATTTGGCAAGAATATAAAATTTAGCAATTGAAAAATGTTTAAAATATCATGTCGCTTTTTAGAAGAAAGGATTAGAGATTATATACTCAGTGTTATTCTAGTTGCTTATCTTATTTTTTTGAAGTTTAATAGGGAAGAAAAAGTTTATCTTGCACTTTTCAGTAAATTTAATAAACTGTGATAAAAAATACAGAATTAACAAAAATTTCTTGCAGACTTTATTTTGATAAAAAAATTAAATATCTGCTATTAAAAATGATTTCAAAAATATTTAATCCTGAATATTTGAGATGATGACTCTTCATGAACAAGAAACTTTTATGGCAATGGGTCGATCATGTCTAAGTAGGTGAAAAAAAGCATTTTCGTCTTATCTATCAGTGTATGTCAGAAATCTTTACATTTAGGTAGCTGTTTACACTAATCTCCTGCATGACTTAATTTAACGTTTTAATTCACATTAAGAATGTATTAAATCATAAAATGATTTTTTTAAAAATTAAATAGTTAAGTCAGCTACTTATATCTATCATGTTCCTGATTAACTTAATGTTATTCACAATCGTAATATACAGTGTCCAAAAATTGTATATTCTTTTTGAATAACTATTAAACATTAGAAAATCACCCGTTGTGGTATGGCGGGTGCAAATTGCCTCTTCATTCGAGAAATTTCCCGTCAAATCTGACTTGTTTAAATAGATATATATGCGAGAGAAATGTTTAACATTGATTGAAAACAAATAAAATAAATATATGTATTATGACAGGAAATATATTTTTATTTACATAATTCTTTATTCAAAAAACCTCTTGGTAAACAACATTCAGTGTGAAGTATTTTTCGTTGTTTAACAATTTTCCTTGTACTTCAGATGTCTTTGTGTAAATTTTAAGGTTGCCAAAAAATATTATCAAATTATATCATCGCGATTGCATTAAATAATCAGATGCATCGTGGCGTCCAAGCTATATCACGCTCATGATATACCACAGACGTAATTTACTACTTTCTATTAAAAACCGGAAATTAATTTGAAATATAGGATTAATATAATTTAAAATTTCTCGCGAACTATTGATCATAGCGAGATAAATCTTATATCAATGGATAGAATATTTTATTTCACTATTTTAGAGTTATTAAATTTGAAATTAGAACGACAATTACTCTTTTAAATTTAAAATTACTGAAATTTAGGTTCTCTAACAATAGAATAATGCAGTTTAACGTCCTTAGTGCTATGGCGCGAGTTTCACTGTTGATGACGTCAGAGCGTAACCGAGAGATCTGGTCTATTATATTAGTAATTATTAAGAATTAATAACATAAAAAAATCTAATCTTCTTAACAGATAAATTATTATAAATGTAGAATCTTTGAATCATTCGAAATTAGTTACAATGCAGATCGATAGACGATTGGTATTTGGTTCACAAACATGTAGCTAAACTTATCAAATGGTTTTCACAGAAACAACTAAATATATAATTTGATATCTTGTCCCATTCTCTTTCTGCCGCTTCAGCCAAATCTTCGATTGTAGCTGGTCTTGAGGTATTTCAGGTAAGTCTCCACAAAAAGAAATCCAGAAGAATGAGATACAGTGAGTGTGGGGGAACTCAGCGTGTTTTCCCAACAAGATAGGCCTTTAATTTGATCATAACAAGAATAAATTAACCCTTAAAGTCCGATTTTTTAAAATTTTTTTTGACTTTCATTTATTGAATAAAACATGGCAAAAATACTTTAAAAAATCCTATTTTGTTTTAGGTACGGTTTATGGTTAAAAAACAGTTTGTGACCAACTGACTTTATTTCAGAAACAAATTCCTTCATAAAATTCTATAATGTCAAATACAGACAAATTTTAATAAATAATAATACGAATAGGGAATTTCCTTCAGCATTGCAGAATAAAATATGGTATTACCAAGCGTACAAAGCTAAAAAGATGCATCCTCAAGTGAAACCCATCGATTTATTTTTATTTTTTCATCAGCACTCATGCTGCCATCTATATGTTCTAAATTGATTTAATAAAAATTTCAATATGTATTTGGCAACAACAGGCATTAGAGCTTGAGTCTTAAACTCAAGATTTTAGAAGACAAAATTGGTTATGTTGCTTAATGGCAACACAGGGCGTTTAAGGGTTAATGCAATAATTAATTTGAATCATGATTTCTGGCGCGTTTTGTGTAAATTTCCGTGGTAAAGTGAAGGAAATCGAATATAGATTCTGGACATCTCTCCTTTGACCAACTAGGCTCTAAATTTGATATTCTTCTTCTTTTCCTTCCAATCCTTCTGATCTGAATCAGATCAGGTCCATGAGGTCGTTCGCCTTCATCACCTCCAACACGAAATCCGGTCGCTCAAGCAGGTCATCATACACCAAGGCAACACAGTCAAGTAGATGTTGCGGAGTGGCCTCAATCATGTCGCACTTTGTGCAGATATTGAACTTCTTATCACCACGAGAGAATCTGAGGGTTTTTAAGTGACCGGAAGCTAAGCGAGCCAAAGCTGTTTGGTCTTCCTATCCCCCTTAAAATGTATAGTAGCACAGGGGCCTTCACTACGGTACCATGAATGAGCTGGTGGATGCCTCCAAGAAATGTTAACGAAAGCCTTTCTTCTTGAGTATAACTCAAGGTAGGTGTTCTACATAGGCCTGAGGCATGGTAGTACCCTCTTTAGCAAGACCATCAGCAATATCGTTATATTTTAAATTTGCATGTGATGGTAAATTTGATATAAATACATGTAATAATGTAGAATTTTTTCCATCTTTAAAATAAACACTTTTTAACGCCTCTTAATTTTTAACCACTAAAAATCGCACCTTTATTTTAACATAAAGATTCACGAGAATCCTCACTGTTAACCGAACCTTGTTTTTCGGGGACTCCCCTTTTCCACGATATTTATAGCTCAGACCCGTTGCAATCTCTCTCTTTCCGTTCTGAGCGTAGCCGGTGATCTGCGCGGTGCGTTTCTCTAAATACAGTCGACGCTCGTTATAGCGACCCACAGCAAAGGGTCTTTATAACGAGTGATCGCTATAGTGGATATACAGTCGAAGCTCGTTATAACGACCACACATTATAAAGACCAATCCATTATAACGACCAGTGATAAAATCCCCAACTGTGTTTCCCTGTGCATTGTATGTTATTTTACTTCCGGTATAACGACCGTCCGGTGTCGTCTAATCCCAATACAACGTCCGAATTCAGCGGACACTCTTCCCGGTATTTTTACAAAATTCCTTTATTTTCTACTTTAAAATCTATTTTAGAAATCTATTTTTAATGGATAAAATTTAATACCAATGATAAAAAATAATTTGAGTATTTAGTTGGAATCTCTTTAAAAATCGCCTATTTTTACGGAACTACTGAGCGTGCATGTGTGCATTTTTTAATTATATCCGCTATAACGACCACTGGTTATAAAGACCCTTTGCTGTGGGACGCAGAGGGTCGTTATAACGAGCGTCGGCTATAATTAAAAAATGTACACATGCACGCTCAGCAGTTCCATAAAAATAGGCGATTTTTAAAGAGATTCCAACTAAATACTCAAATTATTTTTTATCATTGGTATTAAATTTTATCCATTAAAAATAGATTTCTAAAATAGATTTTAAAGTAGAAAATAAAGGAATTTTGTAAAAATACCGGGAAGAGTGTCCGCTGAATTCGGACGTTGTATTGGGATTAGACGACACCGGACGGTCGTTATACCGGAAGTAAAATAACATACAATGCACAGGGAAACACAGTTGGGGATTTTATCACTGGTCGTTATAATGGAATGGTCTTTATAATGTGTGGCCGTTATAACGAGCTTCGACTGTATCTCGAAATTTCTAAAATAATCTGCATAATTTTTATATAAGTACAGCAAAACCCGATTAACCGACAGCAGGGTTATCCGAAATGCCTTTGAAGTTTAGTTAAGTTATTTTTTCGTCCCGTTTTGAAGCAACACGAGGTCTATTCTAGGACGGACCTCATCATTTTGAACTGTAGTCAGATGACAAGAACGACACCTGAGCTCGCGCCCCTCTCTCCAAACTTCCGCTTCACACCAGCGGGAGGACATTGTGTGGACGGATTTAGCATGCACCAGGCCCGCTTACACGGCGGTTATTCGGTGGAATAGAGTTTCGAACCTGGAATCCTCCGGCTCCAAAGTCGAGACCTTACCTCGAGGCCACCACGGCCTCAAATGCCTTTGAAATCGCAAATCCAAACCAGCGGGAGTGTTCTTCCCTAAACTTTCTCGTATACTTCCCCAAAAAGGTGCCGTTTCCGCTTCCCCCGCGTGGCTAAAAAAAATCGGACCTACTGTTACCCAGAATCCAATGACTATCAGAAGGTTTTTCATTATAGTGATTGAAAAATATCTAGGTAAAGAACGAAATTCAAAGAGATGCGTACCGATTTTCGTCTCTTGCCGGCTCAAAGACAAACTGACGTAATTCGCTTCATAGCTTTCGCGTGCACAGAAGATTGCTTCCAGTACGCATGCAAGTGGAGATGACGGATCTTTTCAAAAGTAAATTATACAGACCGACAGACAGTCAACCCTTTGATGGGTTTGGCCCAAACTTTATACGGACCTACATTCATGACGATAAAACCGTGTACGAAATTTTATCCATCTAGCTATTCAAGTTTTTGAGTTATAGTGTTCACATGACCGCGGACATAAAAACAGACAAACTTACCGTTGACGGATTTTGTCCAAAATTTGATAGAAACCTACAAATTATGTGTAAAGATCACATACCAAATGTCATCCCCGTAGCTCTAATAGTGTTCGAGTTATCGTGTTCACCGACAGACATAATTCTAAAATTGTGTTTTTCGAACTCAGGGAGGTCTAAAACGTGGAGATTCGTCAAAATCTGGAGTTAATTTTTTTTTGACGATTACAATGCTTTCTCTTTGTATACTTCGTGTACGAGAAAGTAAAAACACTGTACAATAATCACGAAGGCGAGATTTTTTTTTCAACTTATCTATAGTAGTATAGTATAGTATAGTATAGTATAGTATAGTATAGTATAGTATTATCTTAGCATGTTAGGGCATTTTTTTGCAAATGCAATATGCAAATACGGTTCGTTTTAATCTCGGTTAAAACGAACTTCTGAGTCGGTCCTTTGAGGATTCGTTATAACGGGGTTTGACTGTATATCCCACTTTTTTCTTAGCTTCCCAAGAAGGTCAGTGATGAATTTTGGAATGCTAAAATTAGAATCAATGAGTATTAACAATATTAATTATGATATTATCTACCTGTGCCTATCAGGTGTATTTGGTCCTTTTTCTTTCAGGTGTATTTGACCCGTATTTTCTGAGGGTTAATTTTAATAAAGAAGATGAGTGAAATGAATATGTTTTAAACCGAAAACATTTCATAATTACATATTGCAATTCGATACAAAATAGTAAAAGATGTTCATGGCTTAACAGAAAAACTCGTTATCCGAAACAGCTTCCACCTTTAGTTGGGTTAACAGGGGTTGCACTCTATGTCTAATCTGAAATAAACTGATTTTGGATTATAAACGGCTGCTCCATTTGATATGCCTCTGCACATCAAGCAGCAGTTTTACTGTTTCATATATCGACGATTTCAGTGTGAAGACCAAATACTAAATTTTATTTATCTTCTTTGTTGTGTTTTGGAGGTATCGGGTGCACAGACACACGTATAGACAAATAAGCAAAGTAGACCAAAATTAGAACATATTGTTTCGAACATGGAATGCCGCTCCCCAGCAAGGTCATCGATCAGTAGGTCAATGGACCTTGGAGACCATTGTGGCGATTTGGCAACAAATTCGGTGGCTTTGGCGACAAGATGAAGGTTCTCAAAAATACTAGAATTTTCTCGATATCTCTATTAGGAGTGGAGATATACAAAATGTACTAGATGATTTTATGTGATGTCACATCCTGTTAGGAAAGGTATAAAAACCCAGAGGTTCTGATACGAGACAATTGCCTTTGAACGTCTTCGGAATTCGAAGAATCTCTTTGGAGTCCTGTTCGCTTTGCGAGTTGGTCAGCTGTTAAACGTTGAGTGCTGTTATTCGTGCTGTTACTGTTATTAGTAATGATTTGCTGTCTGTTTGTGTTGCTAATTTGTGCAAGTGCTATTTTTCTTGTTTCTTGTGCTTCGTGTTTTCCGCACTACTCGAAAATAAAGCGTCTTTTTCCATTATCCTCTTTCTTGGACTGTTTCCACCACAAACCCACAGGACGAGTTTACTTCTTTTTTATTCAGTTGCCTTATTCTCAGTTATCCAGACTGCGACATTGCCACATTCTGCTCTGTCGGCGACTTCCGGAACTAATTCTTTTTGCACAGAACCTTTTTCCCCCATCTCGTCTTTAGTCCCCCTACCAAATTTGGCGGCATTTCAGCTGATAGACCTATCAACAGATGGCCCTGAGCAGTGTCAGTTAAAAAAACAACCTGTATAAATATTTATTAAATATTTTAATGTATCCGGATAAGACAATTAGGCCTAAAAGAATACAGTACTTGTAGTATGCTGTAGGCTTAAAGGCTTCTTTTCGAATTTTCACAGTTCATGC
>BGPR01026069.1:0-21812 GCA_013235015.1 Araneus ventricosus | reverse complement strand
CCTGTTTGGACTAGGCAAAAGTAGGGAGTCCAGGGTAAGGTCAGGGATATCCAGATAGTAGTGGTAATGAAACGGGACAGGTGCCATTTCATGGGGCAACGGGATAGTCAAGAACCTGTAACGATACAGAAACCAAATTATTCGTTTCATACAAGGCCCACAAAAGAATTCCTGATTTTGAATTTAAATAACTTGACAACAGACAGAAGAAAGAAACCGGTGACACGCTTATTTTGAAAGCCGTAAATACCCGACACTGAAGTTTCGGAATTAGTTAAATACGCCGCTAGCGAGTGGTGCTGTACTCTGTAGTAGTAGTACGAAATCGGGAAAAAAGCTCTCAACAGGCAATTGCAAGCAATAGTTGCAAACGCATCACAATCGATTCGAAATGTGCATCACGTTGGTACACTACAGAGGATGGCTGAGAATTTCATTATTGGTGTGCGCTACCTACGCAAAGTGAACATTTTGAAGTGATTGTAATGTGATTACAACGACTGTTTATAAAGAATGTTTATAATCTTTTTCAGACTCCGCACTACAGTTACAGCATACAGCGCCACCAGTTGGAAATATTATTAACTAATTCTGAAACTCCTGTATCAGATTTTTAAGGCTTTCAAAATAAGCGCAACGTTGGTTTCGTTCTTCGATCGTTATCCGTTGCCGAGATATTAATTTTAAGACCACGGAGTGAAATGTTAAAAATATCAGTGTAATAACAAATAGTATGTGGGTAAATGTCATGAAAAAGTATCCGAAAGCTGCTTGTTATCAGAAAATAATTATCGCAGATTGAAAGCAAAATTATGTGCCCTTAAATATTATGCAAAAAATTTCACAGCACCTTTCTTTGCAGTTGGTTTAAAGGTATGTAGAAAGGCCTTGCAAAAAATTATTGCATTTATGACTGTAATGAAAACATCGGTGTAGGAATACATTTCGAAAAAACTATTTTCTGCATTCTTAAATCGTCGCTTAAAAAACAACACCACCTATCTCAATTTGTTTGAAATTTCAAAGGGGAAGATTCAAATGAACTTTTCTCAACCAATAACGAATATTTCTAATTTTTTTTCACGTCTGGTTGAACATGTGGTCTCGTGTTCATAGCAAATGTTAAATAAATTCAGAAATGCTCGTTATTGGTTGCGAAAAGTTCATTTGAATCTTCCTCTTTGAAATTTCAAACAAATAGAGACATGTGGTGTTGTTTTCTAAGCGAGGAAATATTATACAGGAGATAAAGGGAAACTTCCATTTTTTCAATACTGAAATGAAGTTTATTAAGGACCGTGCTGCACTTCTATTTCACTACACAGATGTAGAAGGCACTAAGTTTTACTTATTTAAGTAACAGAGGTATTCGCTTAATAAAATGCATCTTTTTACATTTTTAGTAACATTTTTTTATTTAAAAAAGTAATAACCTTGAAACCTATAGTATTATAATAAAAGAGTCAAGAGTTTAAATAACGAATCTACGAAGGTTTATTCATGAATAGTTATTGATAAGCAACCTGTGGATAAATATTTAGAAAAAACTTAAATACACTCCAGTAAGATTTCACATTTGTGAAATAGTGCCCTTCCACTCCAGAAAACAGATATAAAGAGACGAACTGAATTGAAGAGGCATTTTCTTAGCATAGATCCAGTAATAGGTAGTCGAATTGCAAAAGATGCATAGCTAGGAAATTCTTAAGCTGTGTATACTTTTAAGACTTCAGAAAGAAAAATTAAAGAAAATAATAATTGGGATGTGTTGGGATAATTAGAGTCTAATTTCGTAGTCACTGTTGTTTTAGGATGTTTTGCGATGGAGAAGATGTCTATATTTTTTGAGAGCTTAATAATGTTCTGCAAGGTTCATTAAAGAATTCTTATTTTCCAAAATAATTTATTAATTAACTAGCCTCACTTACAGGAACCTTCTTAATTTACCTCGATGTGTTCCCGATTACCCCAGAGACTATTTGGTATTTAGGAACACATGCTTTGGTTTCTGATCACAGAAATGAACTGATTTAGAAAGAAAAAATTTGAAATTATTATAAACTGCTGCATAGTGCCTCAGAATGCATTTAACTGTCTGAACCCATTTACTACAAAATATTGTTCTTTGAACGGTTTTTTTAAATATCTCCCATTTCATAGAATATGGCATATAAAGCTATTAGTACCTTTACTTTGGACTAGTTTATAATCATTCTAATTCAAATTTTGTCCAAGGAGGTCGGGAAATGATCGTAAAAATGACTTCAGTGCATTAAGCCCTATACTGCGCAGTTATGCATATCTATATCACTTCCATATTTTTGCCTTTTTAAGTTTCAGATCGAATTATTTATAAATTTTTTCATAAAAATACCCTAATTATATTTTTTGCAATGGAAGAAAGGTTGGCATTAAGGAAAATTTCAATTCAACAACTGCAGTTTTTGTAACTAATTTAATTAAAAATAAAAAACATTTAAAAGGATACATTTTTATTTATACCTACCTTACTTAGATGTTCATAACTGCTATAGAAAGATAAAATTTATGCAGAGAATGAAGTTAATTAAAATTCTGAATGTCCTTCTGCTTTTAATCTTTAATACTATTAATTCTACGCTGGACATTTTTATTATTTTCTGTGAGTAGATGAGCAAATTTATGTATTGAAAATAGAAATACAACAAAAGTATTTTAAATATTAAATTTTTGAAATCAATTTATATGTGACATAACAAATTAAAGAACGTACAAAACCCTACAAATACTTTGTTTTATTTTTCTTCTAGCTTTGAAATGTTTTTGAGATAATTGGTCTGAAAGTGGATGAATTTGTAAAAAATCTTAGCTGATAGTATAGTCAACAAAGGGTTTCGTATAATCTTGTAAATTGGTACACATAATCTCGAGGGCTCCTGCTGAACATACTAAAAGTACCCGGTCCTGGGAGGAGTTCGAGCTCCCATCTTGGCTTTCATCTCCCTTTTTTTTAGTTTCTCTTGAATATCTCGAAAACTATCAGTTTTCAACTTACAATTGATTTAACAATTAAAATAGCCTTAAGATTTCCTACAAATAAATACTTTTATTTTTCTTAGCTTTAACAATCTCTGAGATAATGGGTCTGAAATTTGCCGCCATCTTGGATTTTATCCCCTTTTTTTAAAGTTTTTTTTTAAGTATTCTGAAAGCTATTAAATTTTCAATTACATGTAATAAAACCAATTAATAAACGTAAAATTCTCTACAAACGCATGCTTTTATTTTCAATTTAGCTTGAACAATCTTCGAGATATTTAAGAGAAACTAAAAAAGGGGATGATGGTAGCAAAATCTGAAACCAATTATCTCGGAAACTATTAAAGCTAGAGAAAAAATAAAAGCATTAGATTATAGGGAACTTTATGGAATTAAATTTTTGCATTTTACGTAATTTGAAAATTAAACAGTTTTCGAGATATTTAAGAAACACTATACAAAACTTGGGATGGAATCCAAGATGGCAGCTAAGTTTGCCGATTAACTAAATTTATCTCAGAGACTATTAAAGCTAGAAGAAAATTAAAAACATGCATTTGTAGGAAAGTTTACGCTCTTTTATTTGTTAAATCAATTGTAATTTGAAAACTGAATAGTCTTCGAGATATTCAAGAAAAACTAAAAAAGGGGCGATTAAATCCAAGTTGGCGGCGCTTGCTTCCGTCCCTCAGTACCGGGGACTTAATTTGTTCATCAGGATGCTCTCACGAACAATTGTACCAATTTTAAAAACTCTATGATTCAATGCTTTTTTCAAACTCTTCCTTCATTGGACTATAAAGTAGAAATACATTTGTGCACTGAATAGAATTCATTACTTAAAGTTAAATAATAGATTACGAATAAATAAATTAGAAGTTGAAACACTTTGAAAATTTCATCAGCTATTTTTTCGACAATACATTGATTGACTCAAAGAGCATAAATACCATTCTGTACTTCATTTAAAGCGTTTTTCTAATTGGAAATATAAGCCTATCTTTCATTGTTTAGGAATTAGCTATTGGCCGACGGCTTGTAAATTATCGACCGCTTGTAAAAAATTGTACCGATTGGCTTGTAAATATTTATTATTTAAGTTCCCTATAATTTAGAAAAAAATATTTAAATGCATACATCACTTGTTAAAGTCAGGAATCAATTCTTGAAGCATATTATAGACATTTGCAGGAAGCCAGCAAATGCCATATGTTGCTACGATCACTCTGCACGTTCTTTTACCCTAGGAGAAAATCAAACCTTTTATAAGAACATAATTTAAACTGTTACGAAACAAATCTGTATTCAGAATTACAGAAAGTAAAATTATGAATTAATTTTGATTTATTTAAGCGTAATTTTTTGATGATAATCGATGTAAGTAAATTGTATAGAAAATATCCCAAATTCAAAGGCAGAAATCAGTCCGTCTAATTCATTAAGAGCAGTTAAGGCGAGCTTCTGAAGTACATTTGTTACTATTTGAATTAAAAGGTTATAAACCTAAAATTCTTCACGGAATCACTTTTACGATGTTCCACTGATTGAATGAGAATCCACTCTAAACCATGCCGAATTCAACGATCTATTCATTATCATCGCAATATTTATTTCACCCTCCAATGAAAGATATCGATATGATATCGAGTTTCTGTGGACAGAAACTGGATATGGAAACAGAAATTCATGTTTGTTTTCTTGTGTTTTTATAAATTCTTTTTTATTTTCTATGCTTTCCTTTCTTTCTTACTTTCTCTGCGTAATTTCCCTGAGAATCTTCGCACATACATTGAAACTAGTAGAATACATGATTGACTTTTTCATATCCAGTTCTATCTGCGGGCAGGTTTCAATTAGAGTTTATTCGCATAACTGTTATCGATTTTTTCCACTCGATGCATTGAACCGCTTAACATCGGAACCAAATCAAACAAACTCTGACTATGTGCAAGATTCCATTTAGATGCATCGTTATTTAAACTCCAAATCTGGAGCCAAAGCAATCCTTTGCAACAAATAATAAATTGGGTTGGTGTACTTCAGCAATAATAAATTTTTCAAGCAAGAGGGGTTTTTTCTCCCTCTCTTTTTTATTTTTCTTTTGCGTATTTTTCCCCTAGGATTTTGGATTACCACTGAAACAAATTACTTTTACGATTCAGCTTTCGTTCCGACTCTGTTTTCAACTTAAATTATATATTTAGTGCTTCTACTGTAAACATTCTGAACAGTTACTTTTATTTCATGTAATTGTGATCAACTATAATACCAATTGCTCTAAAATTCTAGTTGCATATTTATATTAAATCATCCGAACACACATTGAAAATAAAATAAAAAGTTTAGTTTATTCAAGTAATGAATTAATTTTTAATGACTCTAGACTTCGAAAAAATTCAGAATTTATTTAAAACTGCTTAATTTAGATTGGTAAAAGACACAAAATTACACAAAAAAACTTTCTTTGAATTATCATTATGCAATAAAAATGAACTAATATTAAGAATTTGGTGTGTGTTTTGTTTCTCAAAAGTAGGAAGTGAGTCAGAGGAAGAGAAGGCACAAAAATGAATAATGAAGCAGCCATAGGATGGAAAAGCTTTTTTATCTCAAAATTTGACAGTTAGTAATATTCTCAAGCATTGCTGAATTTTTACTCTAAACAACATGATTCATATTAATAAAAAATTGTTTATTACAGAATTTTTCAAGTTCCTTCGTATTTACAAAATATCTATAGGGTCGTTTGGTACTCCATCAGTCATATAAAGAAAAAAAATTATGCAAATTGGGATGCATATTTTATTACATGTTTAGTTTAATTCTATGTGTATCTGGTAGAAAATATTTTTAGAGACTACTGTCGCAACTTATTAACGGTATTGCGATAGTAGAGATAACATTAAAATATGGAATAAAACAATCTGAATTTAAATTATGCTTCAAATCAGCATGCTTTAATCCTGTATGTTATAATGAATAATTAAAAAAAATCATGGCTTTATTTTCGATATTTACTTATTTCAAACATTCAGAGGATCCTCTGAGGCCACAAAGATTCGCCAAAACAATAAAGCACTTAAGCTTCGTGAACTTCACCACTTAACCGTTTTTATCCCGAATTAGCTTACCAACAACTTCTGAATTTTAATTTTGCATCATTAGATACATTTTGCAGCAAAATAGCTCCGGGAAAGAGAAAAAACTTAATTAATTAAATAAAATAACTTAATTAATTGAATTAGTAATTAAAAATTTTAATTTCTGCTTTCAGTTGCCATCAGCTGCTAGCTGTTGGAACTATACGATGCGTGTCCCTGTGAATACCATCAGGAAAAATGGCCATATTACGAAAATATAAGCGTGATTAAAGTGGGACTTAAGTACAGTAGGAATATAAAAGGTTAAATGAACATTTCTAAAATCATTTTCTAGTTAAAACAATCATGGTTTGCTTTCATGGGATGTTTACTTTCAGATACAACACGTATTTAGATTGGTAACGGAATAAAAAAGCGGGAATTGATTTCTTTTGTCATATATGTTTAATTTTATTTCGTTTCCACAGTCAGTATCTATAACAAGAAAGATAGCTTTATTATGGGTTACCTAATTTTTAGTAATTTTAGGTTCTCAGGTAAAATACCTCCATTAATTGAAGGAAAATCTCTAAATTTGAAAAATATTATATTGCCTGTATGTTTGAAAGTTGAATTTAATTTTAACACCGTATTTGTGTGTGTGTGTTCGTAATAGTGTATGAAAAGATTGGACATTAAAATAGAGTGAGAATAATTCTGCACCAAATATTAATTGATCTCTTTACTTGATGTAAATTTTGACAGCATATCTGGGACTTTTCAGCGATCAGTAATAGGTATTGCTTAATAGAGCGATGTTGGTGCAATTCAAAGAACTGCAGCAAGAGGATATAAGCCGAAAATAATAATTTCAACCAGAAAAGACACTCTTCAGCCGTTTCATAATGGTACCACTTTTTATTTATTTTTTTATACTCGAAGCTTTGTTTTAGCTTATCTTAGTTTATTTACCTTCAGTTTACTGGTTTACTACTTTAAGCTCCAAACATCCTTTTACATTTAAACCGAAATTAACTCATTAATATTGGACAAAGGTGCAGTTATTCACGAGTGGCAGAGGTAACACAATTATTCTGCAGTTTAATCAGGAGTGCGGCATAGATTTACAAGGTGACCGGCACATATGGACTTTACGACAAAATGGAAGAAAGGGAGCAAGGATATATGGCGCGAGGTAGAAATGTCCTGGATTTTTTTCACTTTATTTAATTAGTATCTTACATTTTGCATGTTCTTGATTATATACCTTTTAATTCATTCTACTTCAATTTGTATTTAATTAATAGAACCCGTTTAAATGTTGTCTGCTTTTTGGTTTTTAAATGATATTACGGTAAAGAAAATGCTTTTTTAATGGAGTGAAACGAAGTCTGTTTAAACTCGACCGCTCAGCATTTTGTCTATCTGTTAATTTGTTTGTTGCGCTGTTGCGATCAAACGCAATATTCGATTTTGTTCGAATTTGGCATAAAGGTTCTTTGAAGTCGTAAAAAAAAAGACGCGTATGCAAGCATTTTTTTTTATTCCATTTCAAATGATGTCCGTTTTAATGGTTTCCATGTTTCGGCGAGTTAGTGGTGAGTATGCACCATTAACATATTTGAATCATTTGGTAAAGCCCAGAGGATTGTAATTTTGTTGATACTGATAAAAGGAGACATTTAATTGTAATTTTTATTATTGATAAGAGCAGACATTTAATTGTAATTTTGGTAATACTCATGAAAGCAAAGATTTGTGTAAGTAATTCGCAGGGGAAAAGAAAGATCATAGTTCCATGTTGAGAGTTATTTTTTTCCTGTTTATTTCCATCTATTCTTGCTCTTCTTATTTCTTGAAAGTCAGTTTTTTTCAGGTCAATGGCACTATTCAAACGGTTCATGTAATAAAAAGTTGAAGACTAATCGCATTCCCGAGCGTAAAATGTTCTACAACTTTGTTTCAGTATAAAGTTGATATAACTTTATTAATTAAACATAATTTGTGTAGAATGCACGTGTACAATATTCTGCACTGATTGGTATAATATTGTAAATATAGCTTTTTAAGGGACGCGTTGCCCAAAAAATGGCCAAAATATCATATTTTTTTTCTTTTATTGACTTATTTTGTTGAATTTATCTTTCTACATTTTGTATCAAAATTTCAAATTTGTACTTTTAATATTATAGAAGTTATTTAGTTTTTTATTTATGATGATGAAAAACATGCGAAATGACAACTTTAACTGGCTTTTTCTCCCTGTCGGACTTTTCTTCACTTTCATGTTTTCAAAATGCTAACTAAGGCTTTTCCCCTTCTTTAGATAGAGCTTTCAATTTTTTTGTTCCTGTTTATTGTTATGCATATGATAAAACTGTGCATGCAACAAGCATTCAGTTGCTTAGTTTTTTTTATATACAAAATATAGATTGAGGTAGTGCTGAATTCTCTCATTTTTCACGACATAAAACAGTAAAAAATCTTTATTTATGCGAATATTAGATGTACCTTAAAATCCACGCATAGATTTGTGTAGTATATTTCAGTGCAAATAAAATTTAAATAAAAAACATTCATATTTGTAAAAGTATTAGGGAATTTAAAAAATTGAATTTTTTAAAAAATATTTAAATTTCAATTTACAAGCAGATCGAAAGGAATTTTTCCTCTTTAAGGTTGTCTATTATTGTCAAGTCTTAATAGTATGAAAACTTTTTCAATATAACTTCAAATAAAAAAAATGTTCAGAAGGTAATGTGTCCCCTTGAGATGGTGTAGATATGAAGACAAAGAAGAAGACAAATTACGATGTCTGGTGCCCTCGGAAGCAATATGATCTTCAGAATGAATGATAATATTAGGCAAATCCTTAAAGATTGCGATGAAGAGCAGACAGTGGATTTTGTCAGAGGGGATTCAAGGTCTGCTGTTCAGATCATTACTAGTTGCTAATAGTTAACATCAGAAGTTAAAACAGCATTTTTAAGCGGTTCGCTTTGGAAATGATGATATTTCCAAATTGCTTTAATTTCCAGTTTATCTATCATTTAAAAAATCGCTACAAATAGAATAATGTAATCTTAAATAAATCAGATGTAATTTCAAATAAATCAGAATTTTAATGAGAATTCATGATGCATATTTTTAAAACGACTGGACTTTCTCTAATTAACACATATTATATATTGGGTATATTATCTGAATGATGCATTTGTCCTGAAAAAATTTAATATGTGTAGTGAATCTCTGAAAAAATCCAGAAATTCCAGATATGAGAAAGTAAAAAATCACATCACCCCTTTGTGAAGTTACCATTTACGATGAAATATTACGGTTAGAATTTGCTTACCTGTTAACTGTGAACTTCAAACAGCGATGAAAAATCCATGCTATAAAGAGGAGTATTAAAAAGAAGCATGGCAGTAGGTAAGAAAATAACGTCGAGATGTTCACTGGAAAAGGAAAGATTAATGGGTAATACATATTTATCCTTTCAAAAATGCTTCAAATGCAAATACATATATGCAACTCAAAACTATTTAAAGTTTTTGAATCCAATCTCCCATATATTGCAAACATTTTCTTGTTTTTAATCGTTTTTTCACCATTTAAAAGGCTTCTACAATATTTTATTATCCTTTGACAACCATTTTAAAGTAAATTGAATAGTAATTAATAGTAATAGTAACCAATTTTCAATTGAAATATCCGGTATTACCCGGATGGCGGGTAACTTTTTAAATTTTTCATCTACAGACTTGAAATTTCATTTATGCTTTAACCTTTGCAGTAATACACAGTACGCCAAAGGAAACAAATTCCATTATTTATTAATTCCGACCTAAGGGGTTTCATAGGCATACACTGCAGCAAGAAGGGTAAATGAGCCTACTGACAAGTAATTGCTCCATTCATTTCGTGAAGACACATGCTTAGAAATCAGTCGTTTTGAAACAGTCGTATACACTGCTGCTATATTCGTTCTGATGTAAAACAAATTTTTCTCGAAAAAGAAAACGAGTTTACGACGTCGAGATCAAAATATTTCTTAGAATGTGATGAAACTTTGGATGAAATTATTTGAAAGAGATCAGTTTGAAATGAAGCAGATGGGCTTAGGCGAGCCAAAGAACTTTCAGATCGATGTCAAAATAGTTTAAGTCAGCGTGTTAAATACACAAATTGAGGTGGACACCGTGGAGCTTACTATTCTGAACATCGTATATTGGGTACTATTCCGTTATACGCTCACCACTTGGAAATTTCATTGTCTTGGCGAATTTTCTTGGGGCGTTGAATCGCCAGCTTGGGTCGATTTATTTCTTGACGATAGTTTACGCGCGTTGCATTTTTGGCGAGCTGAAGCATCAGAAGCCAGCATGCGCTAATCTGGCCTTAAATACACGATGTGCGTATTGTTACAAAAATCTTTCCGTAGGTGTATGGTG
The DNA here is from genome assembly GCA_013235015.1 of Araneus ventricosus. Taxonomy (NCBI): domain Eukaryota; kingdom Metazoa; phylum Arthropoda; class Arachnida; order Araneae; family Araneidae; genus Araneus; species Araneus ventricosus. Next base: position 11,263 of record BGPR01026069.1, on the reverse strand, counting down.
TAAACAGTCCAACACGCAAGATAGTGGAGAATGAAGGTTTATTCACAAATATGCAGAAAACACGTAGTACAGGTACAGGAAACAATAGTTCTTGCACAGATTAGCAAAGTAAACAGACAACAATTCACAGGTAATAACAGTTCAGCATTTTGATATTTAGCAACACAAACAGTCAGCAAATAACTAGTAACGATAATAACAGCACTTTCAGTAGCGCTCAGCTCGCCAGCTTCCTAGCTCGCACAGCAGACGAAACTCTAAAGTCGTTCCCAATGGATCAACACTACCCAATACCGCTCGGCGTCTAACAGCTTACTAGCTCTCACAACGGATAGAACTCCAAAGACGTTAGCGCTCCAAGGCGATCCCAGTAGATCTACATTCCTCCGTCATCCAAGCGCTCTCCTTATATAATTTCCCCCGGCAGGCCGTGACGTCACATGGAATGATCTAGTACATTCAAGCGTGTCCCCTCTCTTAATAGAGATATCGAGAAGATTCCAACACCTTTGAGATCCCATATTTCGTCGCCAAAGTCGCCAATGTCAGGGGACCAGACGTGGCTGCTGCTAGCCATCCCATACTTATCCCTGTAAAACTATGTTCCCAACCATAAGACTCACATTGCTGGGAAGCGACTTTCCACGTTTATAACAATATAACCTAGCGCAGATGCTCTGCGAGGGATTAGCTAGTTTGAACAAACTAAAAGTGATGCACCCGAGTTGTTTTATATAGGAAGTTTATATAGTTTGTTTTATATTATAAATTTCTCAAGTGATGTAGCGATAGGATATAGGATTTTTGGTAAATTTGGGGTTGATAATGATAAAAGGAAATTTTACAGTTAATGTCTTTTTATTAAAGGATTTTATAAAATTTGTATTTTTTGTGAATGGTTAGATTATATAGCTCCTTATCCTAAAGATAATTTTAATATTTTTTCCAAGTAAAGGAATAAACGTTAGAAGCTCCGCCAAGTATAGTGATGATGAAATTTTTTTTAAATTTCTTATATATTATTTTTATATCGGAAAAATTTTGAAACCGTGACGCCTTGAAACACTTCTATGTTCAGGTGAAACATACGACATAAAATTATTTATTAGTTTATAAGTTATTGCTTTCCCACGCGCTTTTTATTTCCTAAAATTTTCATAAATTTTTAAAAGGCTGATTTCTTTTACAATAGACTAAAAATGATTTTCATGAAAAGAACCTAAGGGAAAAATCAAGAAAAATGATCTTATGTAAAAGGATATAGAAAAGTTTGTTACCTTTAGAAAGGGGAAACTCCACCGTTATATTTGCGGAATGGGTTCTGTCTCTCCATCCCCAACCATCTGCAAAAAATAAATAATTAGTTGCATGAATGCATGGGAATTATCTCGTATATTCAGAAACTTATGAATTAAACCTGATGTCTGCTGTTTTTAGGCTTCAACTAGCAAAGACGATATAACTTCAATAATGAAAATGTTTTCTGAAATGCATGCTATTAAAAGATTTAACCATTGTTCAGTAGTGCTTGTCTAACTAGGAATCACTTTATATTTATATTGATAATCAAATAATATTTTTAGAATTAAATGTTTTTCTGGACTTTTCTGCGTTAAGTTTATCTTATCCAGCTATTGTACAGTCATCAACAGAAAAAATGGAACACCTCTATAACTTTTATATTTATTACCGTTTATTGACAAAACTATTGTCGATGCAATGATTCGAAAAGACAGGTTTATCCAAATAAAGAAAACCTAATTAATCGAGTTAATTACCTTAGTTAATTAGCTGCTATTTCCAAAAATTTCCATTATGGCCAACGATTTTTTCGCTGAATGTATTCCTCGTCCTTAAAGTAACCCTCAGAAACCCTTTCATAAAGTTCTAATGAACATTTCAAGAGTTACAGAGTTTTGAAAAACGGCTCTTCTAATTTTAAATGAGTCATATAAACTTCTGGTAACATCGGAAACTATTATATGTGTCTCAAAATTTTTATCACGCACTAGAAGAACATGACGTTACTGCACCAAAAAATGAAATACATTCATAAATAAAAAATGATATTTTCAATAAATTTTTGAACATGACTGTGAGAAAAAAGTCGATTGTAACGTGCTAGAATTTTTACATGAGAGGAAAGCTAAAATTATGCTGTAAAGATGTAAATAGGGTGTAAGAAATCATTTTTTAAGAAAAAGATCTACGAACTAATTTTCTAAAGAACTAATTTTTAGATTAAGATAACATTAATTAATTGTTTAAACAGAAGACAATGAGCCCTTACGCTGTTTTAAAGTTAGAAAAAAATATGCTATTATATTCTCTGATAAGATATTTCTTTGGCTACATATTTACTATAATCATTTTCTTAAAATATCTTAAAGATAAGGTTAGGATAATTTTTTTTGTTGTCGTCCAAAATTTGCCTATATTGGACAACAAACAATTGCCTAAATAGGTCTTTTTCAATCAATGGCATTAATTATTATCTTGAACGAAACAAAGAAAGAAGAGGTGATACAGCGCACAAACTGTCAAATTTGGGTTCACACATTCTGTGCTAGTATGAATTTGAAAATCAAAAAAATATTCAAATGAGTATCGTATGAAGATTTTTACCATCAAAAACATGCCAGAAAAAAAATCGCACACTTTTAATCCGTTAATGCACTAAAACGGATTACATTTCGATAATTCACGCATCTACTTAGTTTACGATTAAAGTTTTCTGTAGCTTCTGAGAAGATTTAGTTTAGTTATATTAACGTCCCGTTTTGAAGCAACACAAGGGCTATTTTGGGACGGACCTCGTCAATTTGAACCGCGGTCAGATGGCGAGGGCGACACCTGTGCTGGCACCCCCTCTCCACCACGCCCACGGAAGGACGTCTGGCCCAATACACGACGGGTCTTTAGTGGAGTCGGCTCCAAGGCCGTGACCTTACCATTAGGCCAACGCGGTCCTTGTGGTTTCTGAGAAGAAAGTTAGTGAAAAGCGTTTAAAAACTTTCACTCTAAATGCATAAAAAAATTAATTACTGATGCTGAACGACTGATAGAATAATATCACTTATCCTATAGGTTTAGTTTCCATTATAAGAAGAATTTAATTTTATGAGAATTTCGTGTTTATAGTAAAAATTTCTTATAAATAGAATTTTCAGGGAAGTTTTTTCCTTTGATATGGGAATAATCAAAAGAAATTGACCATGCAAAAATGATTTCGATTTATGATTGAATAAGATCATTCCCTTTTAGCGAAAATGCACTTGTCTCCTTTTAAATACTAAAAACTTGTATCGTTGCAATTATTGATTTTTCAGACTTCTAAAATTGAATTACGTTACTGAGAAAAGAGTAATTTACTTTTTAACAGATTTTGCTGCAGCAATCGATTTGTCTCTAATATTAAGTTCACCCAGAAAGTAGCCATCATCGAGCTGTGCGCCTTAAATTAAATAAGAACCAGTATTTGTTTGGCCGATTTGAAATGATAATAATTCTTTCTTGCTCGAAAAAAGTTAATTCTTGTTTGATTTGAATTAAATTTTTCTTAAGTGGAAAATGAATGATCATCGTCTAAACGGCTTATTAGACTTTCAATATTTGATACATTTTTATATATAAGAATTTAATTGAGATAATAAAAGAATCGCGTAAAATACCATTTAAAGTGGGCATCAAAAGTTTAAGCGCAACCATAATTCTGAAATAAAACTCTAAATATTCATTCTATTTTAAATCACTGTTCAAATATATGAAAAAACTAACTCATATTTTTTCAATCATATTTTAAACTTTATTTTCAACCGTCGAATTTAGCAAAAATACAAAAATAGGTGTTTCAGAAGTTTAAGAACAAGAAGCATTTATTTTTTTCAGTCAAGTAAAAATGAAATGTTAATACTTGGTTGCTGAAACCTTAGATTGAATTAGATGCAATACCATGTTCCGATCGTTAACAGTAAGTTCGTTAATAGACATCCTCAACGGCCGATTTCAAATCTTCAACCGAAGAATACTGCTTATCATTTAGATAAATTGAACATGCGAGGATACCCCATACGTTTACTCTGGGGTTCAAAGCAGGACTGAGGGCTGGCCAGATCAAAACTAACATCAACCATGTTGGATCGAAGTCACGGTGACGTTGATTCTATTGAGAATTCCTTATAATCCTAAAAATAAAATCCATCCTTCTAGCTTTGTTTTTCTCGAAAACATCAAAACTTTTTACCTTGATTCTTGTATGACTATTGAAAAACGTTTCATCCGTTGAAGTGAAAGCAGATGCCAATAATGCGCAGAGTTGAGGCTCTGTTATAGTAATGAAATTGACAAGACGAGAAAGAAAACACAAAAAAGGATTAAATTATTCGATTTCACCTATCTAAAGGTGAGTGCAATGGAATATATTTTAAATAAAAATATATTTATTGATATTCTTTTCACTAGCGTAGCGACCGGGGGGGGGGCAAAGGGGTAAATATTCCCCGGAAGCAAGTTTCATGGGGTTATATAGAGTTAAAGCATTACTACGTTTACACCATTTTCACTTTTCTCGTATACTAAGTATACAAAGAGAAAGTATTGTAATCGTCGAAAAATTCGAATTCGAGATTTTCATGAAACTCCAAGTTTTAAGCTGTTATGTCTGTCTGTCTGTGAACGCGATAACTCGAAAACTATTAAAGCTAGAAGGATGAAGTTTGGTAAGTGATCATTACACATAATTTGTAGATTTCTTTCGAATTTAGATTACAAGCATTCTATGAATAATCACAACATTTTTAACATACTTCTTTTAAATGCTCATTACAGGATTAATTATGGAAATTTTATCATATTTTTCATTAGTCATCCCTCTTTCTTCCAGAATATTTCCATCTAACTATATTACTCATTGAATTTGTTGCTCTTTGGTTCTGTACAGTTGATTCCTAAGATTTTTCGTTCTTTTTTAATTCCATCGGGAGGCGGGCACTGGGCAGCTTCGCATAAAATATGAAGTATAATAAGTATGAAACTGAAATTTTGGATGGAATCAGGTCGCTTCGCATCCTTATCGATCTTATTGTATTTAAAATTTACAAAAGCGTTAACAGTAGAGTTGTTTCAAATATTGAAACAAAGAACCACAATCCAATGACAAGGATTTCTTGAAACATCGTTTTTTCGGCATAGCTGATCTAGAACATCAACTTCTTTTGTCATGTAAAAAAATACAACAATTTCAGGTTTTCATTTTATCACCTGTTGACAATAGAAACTCAAAAGTACAATATAAAGAATTATGACACAAGCGTAGCCAAATATTCAAGACTTTACTACTCGCTCCCTATATGGTAAAAATTCTTTGAATAATTCCCGTTTGTTTAAATGAATTGCATCGACAAAAGTTAATTTAGATCTCTGTTAAAAGCTGTTTGGGAAATTCTAAGCTAGAAAACCAATTATCCGCTGGTAAACTCTAGTTCTACTTTTTTTCAGAATGAAATTTAATAAACATTTAAAAATTTAAAATTAAAACGTATCTAAGTGACAGAATTTCACACGGGAAGCATAATAAGTCTTTAAGAAAGTAGGCATTATTAGACAGCGACATGTTTAGGCGCGCGGGGTACACCTGTCCCCTATGTATCTTTGTGTACTCTGCACAAGCTAAACCGCTGTTAATGACCGCAGGGGAAGGGACGAAAAATTCATATTATTCAAAGGGTGCTACTTACGTTTGCTACGCCACTGATTCTATAAGAAATTATGTTAATTGAAGGTAATTGTGTTGTTTTTTTCGAGGTCGAGGCTTCTTAAATTATGAATTACAATACCAAACAGGATCTTGCAGAATATTATTGTGGTGATGGGAATTTTGAAAGCACTTTCTTTCATATTCATTAATAATTGCAACGAAAGATTATCGCAAAAATCCATTTCGATTAAAGGAAATTTCATTCAAACTTATCTACTACAAAAAACTATTTTTAATTAACTTTTTATTTATCATTAATTATTCCTAATTTCCTTATTTATTTTCAAATATTAAGTATTCAAACAAATTTTCAGCGGTGGAAAAACGTTAAAAAAATATTTTTTAACATCACTGGTATTTCACGTCTTGGCAGTCCTTCCTTCAGCTTAAAAAAATTGTCTGGAAAGCCTGCGCGTAGTGTAGGCGAAATTCAGAATTGTAAGAAATCACAGTTGATTTTAGTAGTAATTTTGTCCCCTGTGCAGAAAGGCATAATCTTCGGAAAGTGGAAAAATCGAATAGGGAACTTAGTTTTCCCATTCAGTTTTCCCTTACGCTTCACTTGAAGATCGAATGCTCTTTATACAAAATTGCCTTACATTGTTCATGGACTTAAATGTTAGATGCAAAATAAAACAAATAAATGATTAAATTTACAGAATGGAAAATATCGGGGGTAATGCAGTACCGCAGTGCCGACACATAGAAACTACATTTATTATAATTTTTTAGAAACTAGTAGAAAACATGAATGAATAATATCAAAATATTGGAAAATTCCCAAAAAAAAAAACCCGATTGTGTTCCAAATATTTTGCTATTATTGTCTCATGTGATTTCTGCAATGAAGGTGTCAATTATTTTAATTATATCAATGCAAAGAAGTGCAGCTGATCAGCAGTTCATCAACATTTTGATGCAACATTTGATGATTTTGAATTGACCAGTTGACATATTTTCACTTGATAAATTTCGATGCATTTAAGGGAAAAGCGTTGCTCAAAAATGGACCACATGTTGATTTTTGTTTTACTTATTCTGTTGATATTACTCTTCTAACCATTGCATCAAAATTTGAAATCGTCATCTTCAATAATCCAGAAAAAATATAAGTTTTTATTCATAAAAGTAAAAAGATTTCAAAGATAAAGGAAATTCATTCCTTCTTGAAACTTTTATGCGGCCTTCTATCCATGTAAAGTTTTTTTTTCACTTTCGGTCTTTAAAATAGCTTTTTCCTGTTTAAGAAATCACATTTTCTTTTACATGTTTATAGTTATGTGCGATGGGGTGAAAGAAAAAGTTAAACATTTGGATTTGCACATTTTTTCGAATATATTCCAAAAGACTGAATGGATTTTACTTGTACGTCGACCATGCAAAGAAGAGGCTTAAACCTACTTGGAAGTTTTGGTCACGTGGGAATTTAGGGTACCGACCAGAAACTCTTGAAGATAAAACGGGAGAAACTCACCCCACTTTATAAAAAGCTGATAATGATTTGTAAGTTTCATCAATGGTTTTGTTTAATACGTACATTGCTTACATGCGTTTTCAGAAAAATAGCACTTTTATTATGGAGGATATAAAGTTTTCTTTTAAAAATTTTAAATTTTCCTGGATGTTTTTTGTTCATAACATGCAGAGTTTTCAACAAAAATATACGAAACTTACCGAATGCTCTTCAATATGTAAAAGAAAAAAATTTTAAAAAATTGAATTAAATACTTTGAATATTAGACGAAATATAAGCATGTGTAGTAAATAATTTTTTACTAGTTATGTGCGAGAGGCGTAATTTCTTTCATAACTTCAAAGCCAGATATATAGGGCAACGTATATAAAAATTCCAGTTGAATATCGTTAAGATTCAGAAAGATATCGGCATTGAAGCGAGGTGGATCTCAGTTGCAGTTTAAGGCAAGCTAAATGATGAGGTTTCACGCACGAATTCATATTTTTTGAACTTGAATTTTTGAATTGCGATCGTCGAAATTCAATTTAAATAATGAATTTAATTTATAAGTATACATGGGTATTCATGACATTCAAATTTCCAAAAATTCAATATTACTGTTGACTTAATTTGATAAAAAATAATTTTCTAAATGTTTATTATTTTAGTAATATAAATTATAACTCGATTTCTTTATCTTTCAATTCTAATCAAATCAAAATCAATTGCAGTCACCATATCTGGTCTGTTGAAAAGTTACCTAACTTTTGCTTTGCGATTCTTCATTTAAGTTTCAGTTTCTGGCATTAAATTAAGACTTTTTTTCTTTGAAAAATCATCCAACAAATGTGCTTGATTTTAGAATATTATTCCAGAATGGATTTTTTATCTGTAAATAATTTATGAAGTTCAATAATATAGTTTTGCACTATTTGATATAATTCATTAAAAAATAAAAGTTCTCTACAAAATATAAAACAAAATGGCATAAACTCTTTCTTTTAATGTAAAGGACGGAAGTATTTCATTTTGTAGTATATATATATATATTAATTTGATCATAAAATTGACAGTGACACTTAAGGAAATACCCGAGTTAACTCGTCCAAAATACTGTAGGTTACAAAATAACTCTGTCCTTAAACGGTTAATAATGGATTTATCGCCTGCACTTATGCATTATTTAATTGTGTAACATTAAGCAGATAAGAATCAATACATTATTTTCATTTTTCAATTTATGTTAATTATTATGTTATGAGTATTATGTTAATTATTAATGAAAATGGTCAAAAGTTTCAAATATATGCTCTTGTATTTCACACACTTTTGTGAAAACCTGACTATACCAACATTGTAGAGACCTAGAAAATATATTGTTATAGACAGGTTATCGTTATAGACAATTTGAGGATTTGAGCATCCAATTTTTATGAGCGTGTGGCATGTATCAATATACTAAAACAATTTATTACACTTAGTGATTCATCCTACATGTAAATAGCTGATATAAAATTGCATTTTATAAATATATAACATATACAATTTTGAAAAAAAAAATTATGTTTAAGCTTTTTTTCAAGAACTTCAAAATGAAAACCTTAGTTGAAAACTTTGGCAGTATCGTCATTTACGGTACATTCGGATCCTTTTCGTTTGTTATCCACTTTATTTTCTTTTCATGGCGTCTTCAATGCCTTTTCTTTTTATTTCAAAATTAGTTATCATCGACTGAAAAATCCCATATTTCGAAGTGAATGTTTCATCCTTGATGCAAGGTGTTAACACAATAAAAGAGAATTTCAAAGAACAATTTGCTAAATGCGAAAGAACAGGTTTATGCACACCAGGAGTCAAAGTAACAAACATCTAAAATTTACATTCCGGTCGCTAGCTCCTTGTTACAAAAGTCTGCGTCTTCCCTCTGTCTCTCCCTGATTCTCATTTCATTTGACATTCTTGACCATATGGTGTCGTTTATCGAGAAGAAAAATTATACTGTACCGGCTTTCTAAATAGATAAATTATCGTTATAGAGTAATTATCGTTGTAGGCAGCTTAAAAATACATTGAGGAAATAGGAATTATGACGGGACCAAACAAAATATCGTTATAGGTAGGTTTATTCTTATAGACAATGTTGTTATACATGTCAGGGTGGTCTCAATTCAGAAATCTTCTCCTATTAGAATTACGTAACGTGCAATAGTTGAGAAGATTCTACATACGAATTTATATATTTGACTTGCGAAATGACTTATAAAACTTTAAACTTAAAAGCTTTTTATGTTAATGTTAATCAAAATATGATTGCAAGTTATTATTTGATGTTACAAAATGTATAATATAAATATTAATGGTGATATTGATTTATTTTTGTTTTTTTATTACCCACTCACCCATAGGATGTGGAGCGTTTTAACGGTTGGCGGGATGAATACAAAGAGAAAGTGACACATTGTATAAACATTCAAAAATTCAAAGCAAATACGGAAGAAAAATGCAATTCTCAAAAATAATATTATATGAAACACATTAAATAGGCATATATTAATACGATGCAAAATACAGTAGCATCAAATACGCACTATTCGTGTGGGGGGACCACAACAACAACAAAAAACCCCAAAATGTTATTAAACTAATATAAAAATGTTAATTTAATAATGTTAATACTTAAATGTTTAGTCAAAATATATTTCAAAAGATTTTATTTCACTTTTGCGACAGTAAAACCATTTTTCGCCAAATTAAAAAAAACCCACTTAAATTTTTGTAATCTGCAGTTAAAATGAATATATTCATTGAAAAAAAGTTGGAGATAGAACTTACTACAGGATATTGATGGAAGGAAGACTGTTGCATACAGGAAAATTTATTTTCATCTTGAACTCTATGACTTGTAGAACTGAAGATGATCGGGATATCTTTGCGAAGCTTTGCTTCTTGGCGGAGTTGCATCGGAGGCGGAGAGCACGACGCTCTACTCTAATGATCTCTACGCTTGGTTTTCGTTTCCCACCTAACATGGAGCAACAGGGGAAAGCTGAGATGAAAGTACCTCTACTGATTTATGGAAGAAATTTATCGCGGAAGACTTCAAAATTTTATTAAAATTCTAATTGAAACTTTTCTATTTAAAATGTTAGTGTGTCAAGAATATTTCACAAACATAACCAATAGAAACTGGGGACTTCTATCAACCCTCCGTTAGTCGCATGATCGGATCGATGGTTAGCTCTCCATTAATTTTCAAAACGATGCACTTTAAAGCGACGGTGGACATTATATACCTATTTTCTTAATTATTCACTTAGAGTTCTAAAATTTTGTGCACATATCTATTGAAACATTAATATATGGAGTATATTTTTAAAAAATTAACTCAACAACTTTTTAAAAAATTTAAAAAGATATATATATATTTAATTTTTTTAAAACGTTCGATGCGTGCATTTTTTTTATTTTTTCATTTCATTTTACATTATTATTACTCATAAGTACATTTTCAATGTAATGGGGTATTATTTTGCTATTTCATTGAATAGTTAATTTATAGGAAATATTTTTATTTTTGTTTACTTAATTTTTATCAAAATTTTAGATTTTTTTTCAAAATAAAGTGACTTTTAACTATCTAAATGAAATCGAAACATAAAATGGATACCAAGATTTATTTTAGTATCTATCAGGATACCGTATTAGAAATTTCATAAGATTTACTAATAGTTTCAAATAAGTCATAATTGCATAATGATAATTCAAAGAAAGTTTTTTTGTGTAATTTTGTGTCTTTTACCAATCTAAATTAAGTAGTTTCAAATAAATTCTGAATTTTTTCGAAGTCTAGAGTCATTAAAAATTAATTCATTCCTTGAATAAACTAAACTTTTTATTTTATTTTCAATGTTTGTTCGGATGATTTAATATAAATATGCAACTAGAATTTTAGAGCAATTAGTATTAAAGTTGATCACAATTAGACGAAATAAAAGTAACTGTTCAGAATATTCACAGTAGAAGCATTAAATATATAATTTAAGTTGAAAACA
>BGPR01026068.1:0-21815 GCA_013235015.1 Araneus ventricosus | reverse complement strand
GTACATTTACGAACACATACGAAAGAAAAACCGTTTGCATGTGACCTGTGTAATAGAGCTTTTTCTTGTAATTCACATTTAAAGTCTCATTTACGAACACACACGAAAGAGAAACTGTATTCATGCGATATTTGTAATAAAGCGTTTTCTCGCCGGGATTATTTAAATATACATTTACGAACACATACGAAAGAGAAACCTTTTGCATGCGATGTGTGTAATAAAGCATTTTCCCAAAAATCGAGTTTAAAAATGCATTTACGTTTTCATACGGATCAGAAACCGTTTGCATGTGACATGTGTAATAAAGCATTTTCTCATAAGTCGAATTTAAAAATGCACTTACGTACTCACACGAAAGAGAAACCGTTTATATGTGAACTGTGTAATAAAGCATTTTCTCAGAAGTCCAATTTAGAAAGTCATTTAATGACTCATACGAAAGAGAAACTCTTCTTATGTGACATGTGTAATAAAGCATTTTCTCTGAAGCCGCATTTAAAAAGACATTTACTGATTCATGCGAAGGAGAAACCATTTGCTTGTGATTTTTGTAGCAAAACATTTTCTTGTTCAAATGCTATAAAGGCACATCTGTTGACACATACCAAAGAAAAATAATTTTCATGTGATTTTTGTGGTAAAGTATTTTTTTTATTCAATAGCTTTAAAGAAACATCTGGTCACTCATACGACAGAGAAGTCGTATGCATGCGATATTTGTAATTTTTTTTTTATTTTGCCGCGTTTTCGTATGCATTTAATTTTTCCCTCCAGACGAATTTAAAAATGCATTTACGGGCGATACGAAGGAGAAACCGTTTGCCTGTGACCATTGTAGTAAAATATTTTCTTATAAATCGAATTTTTTAAAAAAACATTTACGTATGCATACGAAACAGAAGCCGTTCGCATGTGACTATGTAATAAAGCTAACCTTGGAAAAAAATTTTCGTATTTTTGTTCCATCAATTAAGTGGAAACTCCATCATACCTATTAGAAGTTTTTTTTTACTTCTAGTAATTTTAATTTATCTGTTCAATTCTCTTCTGTGTTTGTCATTGTCATGTTCTGCTTTTATTTCTTTGAAGCAATCCCAAAATGAAGAGAGTTTCCTATTATTTCTTATTATTGGAATTAAGGTATTTAAAAGTAATACAAATATATATGAAGATATTAACATTTTTTAAAAAATATACAAATAATAAAAGCTCAATTTTATATAATCTTAATTTATTTCATTTAAAATTTTAAAAATATCTCATTTTCAATCAAAAGTGAAATGTTTTTAAAAATTTGGTATTTGGCCAAGTCACTATGTATTATATCCGTACAAATTACTTGAGTCACTTGACAGGTTCCATCATTCTACTAGCGTTGATTCATATCACTTCAAGTAATATAATACGTTGCCATATGCATATTACATAACTGTTTATTTTAAATCTAGTATTAAAGCGTTTTCTAGCCAGGATTCTATGACGATACACACGAGAATTAAATCATGCACTTATTGTATCAACCCTCTGACTGCACATCCCGCGATTTCTGTGTGTTGGAAGAAAATGTATTTTGTGCTGTATCGGGCAGTTTTCACAGGCTAATGTGTTTACTTAATACTTTTATAGCGTTGGATCATATTATACTAATAAAGCTTTGGATATAAATAACAAATCGCTTGGCTCAATGGTATTTCATCACGCTTGCAAACGTTGAATCTAAATACTGATTTAAAAAAATACGCATTTCTTTAATAAGAGAGCTTTAAGGGTTAATGATTATCATGAAAGGAAATTTTGTAGGATTAGAATGTTAAATAAAGTGTGGACTGAGAAAATGTTTTAGATATGGTAGTCTATTTTAATTATTTAAATTATAATTGCTATTTTCTTCTATGAAAAGTCTAAATGGATATCTATGGGATAATTATTTATTTTCAGAGGAAACTAGTTTAATATTAAAATTTTTTATATCTATACGTTAAAACATATTTAATAAATTTACAAGCATTTGCAATTCGCTACAGAATGATGTAAGCAAATGTGCTTCCATTTAACTCCTGTATGTCTGTCTACTATATGTGGTAGATTTTTCTTCTGTTTCGTCAAATGAATTCTTAATTTACATTTCAATATACTAGTGTGCCATAAATAAGGTCGAGACAGTTTTTCTAATTTAATCTCGTGCAGAAATATTCCTAAAAGACACAAATCATGCCATAAGATCCTCAAAGTGTTAGAATATAGGTAAGTCGAAGTTAACTTTCCAGAAACGGAATCCAAAGAACTGTATTGAAAAGTTAGCTTCAAGCGTAACTGGGCAGAAGATAAAAACTTCCATGTGGCAAGCGGCTGGCGAGAAAAATCTAGACCTTAGTTTTGAATTTGATCACCCCTGACTATGTTTTAGGATTTTCATCGTCTGTTCATTCTGAGGACGAGATTTTGAGGCTTTGTGCCCAATTCCTCTTGTTGCGCCAATCGTTGCTGAAGGCTGGTGACCTGATGCTAAGTCTCTTCGGAGAATGTCCCTTATATCTTCAATTGGATTTAAGTCTGGATACTTTGCGGTCCAATCGATGTGCTGAATATTTTCGCTTGGAAACAAACTCTACTAAACCCTTGGACAGCTGTTCTGTCGATTGAAATTCTCGCCAAATTCGCGACACGATGCTGTGAGCGATCCGAATTTCTCAACCAAACTTCTAACTCCTTCCAACTTCTCAATTATTGGACCTTGGATAAAGTCATCGAGGTATTATCTAAAGTAATGCCTGTATCCAGACATATAGTCCTGACAAGGAGAGGGCACGACTTGGGAAATTCAATTCGGGATGAAACTTGGCATATTAGTAGCATACCATTATGGTGTGCCTCAAACTTCAGGCACAACTTATATACCAGTAACTCTTCTGAAGCAATCAGTGCTTAGATGTCAGTGTGCCCGCCTAGCTTTCGCTAGGTCCGCAGTTCGGTCCTGGCTGCGGATTTTTTTTATTCAAAATTATTTCAAATTAAATTAAAAGTTTTTAAAAATATTTTAAAATAAAATTTTAAGTATTTTTATGCAGAAAATAACTTTATTTATATGATACTTGAATTACAGATAAAATAATAATAAAAATAATATATAAACAGTAAAATAATTATAAATGCTTTTTTAATGGTGATAAATATTAACTATAATGACTCGCATCATAAAACATTTTTGTTTAGGCATTATCCTTCATAAATTTTAGAAGTTTATTCTACATTTGTTAATTAATTTTCATTTTATCTCCCATTTTGTACTAGTAACTGTATATTTCTACATTAAATTATATACAAAAACCAGAATAATAATTAGCATTAAAACATTGGAAACAAAAAATATTTTGACACCTTGCTCAATTGATAAATGACTATTATTCACAAGACCTTCCTTTGGATCTGTGTCTTCGTTCACATTAAAAATTATCTATCTTGCAATAGAAAGATTGACAGTTTTTTTTAAAGTTTATCAAAGTTATTACAAATTAAATGAAATCTTTAAATATTTTTAATTAAAATATTACTTTTTTATATACATAAAATTACTATTTATTCATATGATAATTGAATTATTGGTAAATTTGCTTTATAAGTACTAAAAAAATGATAAATATAACTTTAAAGATAATAAATAACAACTACAATTACCCACATCAATGAAAGATATTTTGTAGTCTTCTTCATCACTCATAAATTTTATAAATTCATTAAACGAATTTCATACGAAAATCAGTAAAAACATTTACCCATTGGTCCCTTTTCAATCATTGAAATTTCCGACCATCTGTCTACGCATTTAATAGATTAACAGCTGCTCTCTGCTATTTTTATTCCATCATTAAAATATTGGACCATCTGCATATGTATTCAATATATTAACATCTGCTCTCTACTGTTCCCAAGATAAAATAAGAACGAAGAATTTGTGAATATAAAAACCCAGTAATTTAAAACTTTCAATGAATTTCGAATGATAATTTTAATTATAGTTAATATTTATCACCATTAAAGATGTATTTATAATTATTTAAGTGTTTATATATTATTTTATTTGTAATTCAAATATCATATAAATAAAGTTATTTTCTGCATAAAAATAATTAAAGTTTTATTTTAAAATATTTTTAAAAACTTTTAATTTAATATGGAATAATTTTGAAAAAAAAATTCCGCAACCAGGACCGAACTGCGGACCTAGCAAATGCTAGGCGGGCACACTGACATCTAAGCTATCTAAGCGCTGATTCTTGTGAAGAGTTACTGGTATATAAGTTGTGCCCGAAGTTTGAGGGCCATTTCCTCCGAATTGGCTGGTCATTGCACTTTTTTAGATTAAGAGTTACTGGTATATAAGTTGTGCCGGAAGTTTGAGGGCCAGTTCCTCCGAATTGGCTGGTCATTGCACTTTTTTAGGTTAATGGGTGAACACCCTAATGGTATGCTACTAATATGCCAAGTTTCATCCCGAATTGAATTTCCCAAGTCATGCCCTCTCTCCTTGTAAGACAACAATTTGATGTCGTTCAAACCGATGAACGACATGCAATACCTTTCGGGGTAGATCTTGAGTGTGCGACGCCAGCATTCTTTATTACCCATCTGACTCTCCCCCATCACATGGCCTATTGTACCTGACCCCTATCGTTCCCCTGATTGATCAGTTGGTCTGTTCCGCCTGCAGGTTTTTCTGTTGAGAGAATTTCACCACTTCGTCCTTAGCACACACACTTCGTCCACAGCAGTGTATGAAGTAAAACTTATGAAAGTTTAAGATTCACATGTTCTTAACAGATATACGAATAGTAGTTAAATGATTCTTTATATTCTAAAAATGATGTGTTTTAATTATGGAATTTATTTAGTATGGCTTTGTATCGTAAAGAAAATCCTTTTTAAATGGAACAGCTCTCATAAATTTACTCTTGGAATAGGTGCGATTAAAATTTCTAAGACAAAACTGTAGTTTATGCTTTGCTCTGCGCAGGTCATTTAACAAAAAGGGTAAAGATGAATAGTAGAACTTAAAGATGTAATGAAACAGTACACTGAAGATTTTCTAGAAAATGGGCATTTTTTTTATTTTTGGCATTTTATAGCATAATTAAAGCTATTGTATATTCTTATTCATCTTTGTTATATTTATTGCTTATTTAGTAAAATAATTCTAGTTAATATATTATTGTAATCCTTAACTGGATTCACAGGGTTTTTAAAGTTAAATTTCTTATGCATCGGTTATCAGTTCTAAATTGTCTTACAAGAATATCTCCAAACGTTATTCGTTTTCCATAAACTGCATGATTTTTATTTCCTATTAATTTATTTGGAGATTATAACATACAATGAAATCTAAAATTAATTAATACGAATATAAATTCTTATAAGTTATCAGAAATCTTCGAACCGAATAAAGTTATTGTTCTAGTTTGTGCTGATAATATCGACAGATGGAATGGTAAACGTCACTTTTTATATCATTTACTATTTTTGTGTCTTAATGGCTGCAGTCTACTCACCGTTTATAGTTATTCCTGAGTTATAATTATTATATTTAATTTATCTCTTCAAAATGGAGTGAGACTAGAGGAAATTTTATGCTCTTTTTTACCGTTGTATCCATGTGCTCACCAGAATTCCGCCAGGATTGACTTTCGGTGAATTCATAATTTAAAGTAATGATTATTTTCATTCAGATTGTAATAAATATTTTAATTAATTTTGACATTTTGTTTTATTTTATTCATTGTTTATGTGATACATATTAGAATTGTGTATGCTTCTTTTTGGGCTGTCCGTATATTGTGTTTTATGCAAAATGTGAAGGGCCATGATAAGTCTTGTTTACTTTATTCTGGCAATCAGTCTATGAATATGGATCTTATGTTAATATGCGTCTTTCATTTCTGTAATAAAATTATATATTTAACTATTTGCTTCGTCTTCTTTTTTAACAAAAATTTTCTCTTGAGTAGTCTATTATGTCAAATTATATTCCAAATAATAAGCATTGCTTGTATTTTAATGCATTCTGATATGTCTTATTGATAAAAATCATGAATCTTAATTTCAGTAAATATAACTAATCGTATTTTTTTCACAATATTAGGCTTGGAATTATTAGTAATTGTGGATGTTTTAAGGCTTGTAGGCATGCCTTTGGCAACCACATTTTAGAATCTATATAGAGTTATTCAGAGTTATATAAAAAGTTATTCAAGGATAGGAAGAAAAGGTGTGAACGCAATTCAAAAGGAAGCTTAAAGTTTTATTTGTGTACGTGATTACTGATATATGCGTTAGTCACACGGGTAACATTTGTTGTATTCTCGACACGTACCTTAGTTCATTCTCTGTTGCTCTGTAATAAAGCGTTAAACCAGGGGCTACGACATATCCCGATGATTTGAAAACATAAGTTATTTCGAAATATCTGGATGGCCACGTGTATCGAACACACATGCTGAACGCTGAGAACATGCTTCTCATAGTCTGGTGTGAAATGGACTGCCTCACAGATGTTGCACATGTGACCAAGAGAAATCACAATTGGCAACTATTACGTATTCAAACGGAACATTAATTTCGAAGATTTTCTTCTTATTGTTGATTACAAGGAAACTCATGGTTCTTCATGTTTTAGTGTATGCAATTGCTTTTAATAACCATGTATTATCTATCTGATGTTGGAAATGTTTCTATGTGTCAACAAGAAAAAATTTCCAGCCAGTGAGGATGAAAGACATATAATTAAAGCTTATTGCATTGAGTAAATTCAGTAGGTTAACCACAAAGCAAATGCAGTTTCGCTGTGACCCTGACTGGAGAGAAAGTAAAAACACAGTGTTTCATTTCGTAGCACAGTGCATATTTTTGTGAATTTAGCACCACAAAAGTCAAGCTCGCCATTGGAGATTTTTTTTAATTATGATAAAAGCTGATATTTATTGCAAGCCAGTCCCTAATTATTATATAGGTAAGTTTCCTTTATCAGTATTTAATTTATTTCCGAAAAGAGTTTATTTAATCTGCTGAACAATTGACTAGGCACTGCAGTTATTCGATCACTTCACATGCGGATTTGCTTGTAACTTGTGGATCTTTTTTGTATAAGTACTTAGTTAATATCTTTAATCTCAAAATTGTGTTTTGGATCATTTTTATAAATGTACAACATTAATGGTTAAATATTTATGAAAACTGTAATAATAATTGGTAGTTTGACCAGATCTTATGGGTATACAAATTTCGTACTTTAACAGTTCCGAAGAACGCCAGCATAGTCGACATTCAAAGTGCATCCTTTTCAATATAAGGTGCATACACTGCTTCATAAAATCTATGATAAATTAAGCAATCGTAGTTGCGAAATTTCTAAATTTGACAATTAATCTCCTACACACATATTCTTGATTAATAACCAAACAAAATAATAATGAAAGGAAATGATGCTAGAAAAATAACAGTAGAGAGTATAAGAAAAACATATAAAAATAGTTGTAGCTAGCATGCAGGGACGAGTATTCATAATAAAAATATAGCAAAAAATAGTACCATAGAATAGAACAATAAAAGAAATTAGTATAGGTCTCTTAAAGAACACAATAACCCGTAGTCATTCAAGAACAAAGACAATAAAAGGGGGAAATTAAAATTTTGCTAATTATTTTTATACCTGAACACTGCTTGCCGAATCATCTTATCATTCCAATATGAGAGCAATAAATTTGGTTTCCTTCTAACATGTAGTGTCCAATACAAAGCAACTACGAATTACGAAAATTATCAACGAAACTTTTATATGTTGACTTTAGATAAATTATAAATTCCGTCGACTTGAAACAAATTTACTGACATTGACCCACTAAAATTTTGACTTTCTGATAATCCAGAAAGAGTTAGTTACTATCAAGTTTTAATTGCGCCAATCTGCAATTCTTTAATATATGGACACTTTATCTAATAGTATTGTGATTGTGCAAAGACGGCATTCATAAGAAGCATTCCAAAATGACAGCAAGGACACGAAATTACCCTCCTAAAACCCCAGAAAATGTTCTTTTGTACTATCATAAAAGTATATTAAACATTCTCCACTTTTCTAAACTGATATTGAATGAATTAAGTAATTCCATCTGCTTTTTAATGATTTATAAATGGATTAAATAGCAGATGGAATACTTGCCATCATATGTAGAAAAATATTCAGACCAGGAGCACTCTAGGGGAAAATGCACCAAAGATAAAGGAGGGGAAACAGTAGTTAAAACTAAATTATTTATTTATAAAACATAATATGAGAAACGTATTTACAAATGTGAATTATTTACATATTAGACGAGAGATTTAGGGTTTGTTAGTTACTTAGTTAAATATCAACTTACACCACGTTTAAAAGGTTAGTTAGCAGCCATCGCTCATCGCCGCCGTGCTAGCAGGGAAGAGACCCCCGTAGCTCGTTACGCTCACCAATCTACCGCATGACCGTTCTTCTTGATTTCAATAAGCCATCTCTCCGGATTCAAACATTACACTCGGTTTTTAACGGAGAAACACCTACGCATCACCTGATTAGCACGGAGAGAGCGCGTGTTCGTTATGTCTCGATATTGTTGCCAAATGTCTTACTGTAGGTGTATGATGTAAACAGTCCAACACGCAGGATAATGGAGAATGAAGATTTATTTACAAATATGTAGGAAAAACACGTAGCAGAGGTACAGAAAACAAGAGTTCTTGCACAGATTACCAATGTAAACAGACAACAATTCGCAGGTAATAACAGTTCAGCACTTTGTTATCTAACAACACAAACAGTCAGCAAATAACTAATAACTAGTAGACCATAACTGCACCTTCAATAGCGCGCAGCTCACCATCTCGCACTGCGGGTAGAACTCCAAAGGCATTCGTGCTCCAAGGCGATCCCAGTCGATCAAGACGCTCCTCTGATCTAAATGCAGTCCTTAAATATTCTCTCCGACAGGCCGTGACGTCACATGGTGTTTTCTCGTGTATTCCCTTTCCTAGTAGAAATATCGAGAAAAGGGTTGCATTTTCGGGAATCATCTATTTGTCGCCAAATCGCCAAAATGGTCGCCAAGGTCAGGGTGCCATAACTGTCGCTGAGGTCACTCCATGCTTAACCTTGTAAAACTCTCTTCCCAACCATAAGACTCCCATTGCTGGGAAGCGACTTTCCATGTTTGTAACAATATCTTTCCGCTGACACAACAATTATTCAAAGGAGCTTGTACGGAAAGTGAAAAAATATTATTATGAAGGAATTAGACTTACGCTTTTAAGCTAGACGGGAAAAAATACAATTCCTACATATATAAGAGTTGGTTATATTTTTAAAAACATACTAGAACTGGCTAAATTATTCGAAACTAAATAATAATTTCAATGCAAATGATAATCTGAATGTAAAGCCAGCTGGACGACCACAAAAATAATTTCAGCTCAAGTGGACTGGAATATATATTAGTTTATAATGGATATACATTAGGAGACATATACCACATATATTGATATGAATATCCCAAGCATGAGTCATCTCGTCTCATTACAAAAGAAAACTTTCCATTCCCTTTTATTCAAAATGGTTTGGCCCATATCTGCTATCTGAAGAATAGATTTTTGCATATTTTATCTACTGTGTTTGTTTTAATGTATAGTCGTGGAAAAAAAACGAACCACCTAGCATTATTCTGCCATTGTTCATCGCAGTGGCGATTCCAGGGGTGGGGGGCTATCGGGCTACAGCCCCTCCCCTCGAGCCAAGCCAGAATTCCTGATTTAATTTAACATCATTACAACTGTTTTTTCTTAATTTCTCTCTTTAAAAATAATATAAACGTTTCAGCATTACTTTCTGGCTTGAAAGGCTCGAAAATTTTTGCTACTTTTGTAGTCATTCCACTTGTACTTGTAGCATCGACGCGGTCGAAGACATTTTTTTGGCTAGTTATTTCATTGTAATTTTTATTAAATTATCGAAAGCATGGTATTGTTCTTTATGATTCTTATTGTCAGGTGAATAAAGTCTGTAAAGTTAAAGAGTTTTGGTTTACTTTAGCCTTGAAGTTTGACATTCATCACGACGATACAAAGTTTTTGTGACCTCAGCCCCCCCCTCAGACCGGAATCCTAGATTCGCCACTGGTTCATCGTATATTAAAGCAAAAGGTACCACTTTTCAGGAAATAACGTCTACTAAATGATTCCATATCTAAAAATTTCATAAGGGATTGTCTACATATTTATAATTACACTAACTTTAAAATTTTCAATGACAACACCCATTCTTATCACTGGATTTCAAAACTTCATCAAAAATTATGCTCGGATACCGAGTTTCCTCATTATATTTGTTTCGAAATTTTAAGCAAATAAAATTTTCATTCTCTATTGTAAAAATAAAATTTTGAATTTTTATTGATATCTTGAGAAATAATATAGTTATTGACCTAGACGTTTTTCGATGTAATAGCATGAAGTATTATACACATTCTGCACTCATACTTTTGATTTTAAAATAATTTTGAACAAACGAAATATTTGTCAAATTTGATGCTGAAATAATTTTGAGTGGCAACACTTCCAAATTTTAACAGTAATCGCTGCAGAAAGCCATTTGATAAGTCCATGCAAAATTTCAGCTTATATGAGAAATTTTGAAGTTTACATTAAATTTTCTATAACATTACTTTTCAGGTAATTGTTATTTGATATGAATTTTGTCTTTAAAAAATCGCCAATTTGCCCTTTTCTTTTAGGTGGAGATATAAAAAAAAAAATGCCCGTCGACAAGGTCGGTGAAGGTAGATTTCTTTTTTCCTGAGAAATGAGAAAGATTCGCTTTTTAGCGAATAACTTCTAAGCAATTGTAGCTATTAAAAAAACTTTCAATATAAAAGTTGTGCGTTATTGTAAGGAGATAATACAGTTAACTGAATTTTCTTTCTATCTTCAAGCGTAATAGAGTTATGAAGAAATGAAAATTTCACCCCCACCATTTCCACCTCCTTTGAGCTGAACCCATCTACGAACTCGACCGAGATTTTAACCGTCCTTACACCATATTCCTCTCCGATTAAAATCTAACCGAAATTCTCAAGTTATCGTGTTCACAAGATAATATGGGAAAATAGTTATAATATATATATAATGATGCAAAACTTCTAGTGTTCTTGGATATCATAAGTTTTGCAGTTCAAAATCATATATTTTGGAGAAAATTTCATTTTTGCAGAATTTTGTAACGCATCTAGTATTTATCTATTGTAAAAAGTACATCCTTACTTTTAAGATGGCGTTTAAAGTGCGAAATAATTTTAAATTCTACCACCGACATTTAAACGCAAGCAGCGTGTTTCACTATCTAAATATGGAGACAGCCTCTTTTCTATCTAGAATACAAAATGCCATATATCTTCTGATCTATTAATGGTATATTAAAAAAAATTGACATCTTTGAATATTTTGTGATGAGGAATTTATTTATATCATCAAAAATGGATGTTGCTATTGAAAATTTTGAAGCTAGTGCAATTTTAAATATGTAAATGACCCCTTATGAAATTTTTAATCATAAAATCCTTTAGAATACGTTATTTCTTGTAAAATGGTACCATTTGTTTTAAAATGCTATGAACGACGACAGAATAATGCAGTTGATTCGATTTTTTTCTTCTTCCGCCACTGTATCTCGAAATAAGCTGAAAGGATGCATTTTTGTCGGTTATTTTTAATTAATAAAATATTGAATGGAGTGATCCCAAACCTACGTAAAGTAAAATTTAATTATTCGTAAAACATTTTTCCCTGTGTCATTTGCGCAGAAAAGATAGAAATGGAGCCGGATTATTTTCCCCAAATCAAAATTTATTGACAGTATAAATTATTAAGATCTGTAACCATTTGGCGCCTCAACTAGTGGAGAGGTGCAATATATATTGGATAAGGCGTTTGGTGCAGTAATGTCTTTCAAGCGCAGTAATTCGACGATGAACCACACTGCTTACTGAATTATGCAATATGTCTGTTAGTATGAACGACACATAATTCAGGATTTCCTCTTTCAATGTTGTCAAAAGACGCTGGTTGATCGCACTTACTTCTTAAATTCCAGTATGCTCACGGCCAAAAGTTGAAACTCGTCAGTCGGAAGATCTAGGTGGCCAACCATTTAGAAGGGATGGCTTTGCCGACTGGGCCGGAACCTACTTACGCCGACCTAATCACTCGATGCTTAAGTGTTTCAGGTGGATGTTACGGGCATGTCTGTGATCGCATTTTTCAGTTCCACCAAACTGTTTATGTTCTCACCATAAACAGTGGCTTTGAGGTAACCCCATAGTCAGAAGTCGCAGAGGTTGAGAGGTTGATGGCCAAAGAAACGGGGAAGTTTCGGTCTATAATCCTGTCATCCGTGAAATGTTGCATACGTAACTGACACAGGTACAAGTAGGTGAGGTGGAGCCACGTCCTTGCATAAAAATCGTAGTGTCTAAAATGCCATGTTGCTGAAGTTCAGGTATCACGAAACGTCTTAACATCAACTCTAAGCAACCAGCAGTCGCGGTGCCAGTCACAAGCCCAGCTCTCGATTGCTCTTCAAAGAAAAATGGTCCAATTATGACACTAGCTGTCATACCACACCAAACGGGAAGAATGCAATGGAACTGGGTGGATAAAATGGGAGATTTGTTTGGCCCAAATCCTCCAGTTATGGGTATTGACATTTTCATTTAAAATTGGCTTCATCCGTCCACAAAATGTTCCATCGCCAATGTTCGTCCACCTCCGTTCGTACAAGGAATTCCAAACTATTACAGATATGGTTTAGTTGGGAAAACACCGCCCATAAAAAGTTTAATGTCAACGTAAGGAAAATATTCAGTGCAGTCTAGAACCAAACAGAATTGTCTGCAAATATTTCGATTATTTAAGAATAAGCCACAAGATGACTCTGATCTAGAAGACACTGATGAGCCAGAGAATGTTCTCGTTTCACATTCTGAAGCTGCAAATGCGCTAGAAATAGCACTGCGATATATAAAGCAGAGTGAAAATGCGACATTAGCAAACATTATGTTTGCGACGTTGGCATAATATTGCTTCCACGTCGAGCAGTGGCGAATCTAGGATTCCAGTCGAGGGAGAGGGGGGGATGAGGTCATAAAATCTTTGTATCGTCGTGATGAATGTCAAACCTCAAGGCTAAAGTAAACCAAAACTCTTTAACTTTACAGACTTTACTCACCTGACAATAAGAATCATAAAGAACAATACAATACTTTCGATAATTTAATAAAAATTACAATGAAATAACTAGCCAAAAAATATCTTCTACCGCGTCAAAGCTACAAGTACAAGTGGAATGACTACAAAAGTAGGAAAATTTTCGAGCCTGTCAAGCCAGAAAGCAGTGTTGAAACGTTTTTATTATTTTTTTAAAGGGAGAAATTAAGAAAAACAGTTGCAATGATGTTAAATAAAATCAAGAATTCTGGCTTGGGTCTGGGGGGCTGTAGCCCGATATCCCCCCCCCGGATTCGCCACTGACGTCGAGAATAACATCACTTCGTCAGACAAATCTGACAAATTTCTTCACCCCAAAAGATCGTTAATGTAAATGTGTATGTGATGTGTTAATGTAATGTGTTTTTATTAAATGTAAATGTGATCCTTGAATTATGGCATTAGTTTCTTCAATGTGTACAAAATTATGCATTCTGAAAAAGTACTTTTTTGTTTTTAGTACGTATATTTAAATATTTTCAGGTAATCTTTTCAATTACATACAATTTTCGAAAATAAAATAGGTTCGGATTAACCGGAATTTCGGATTAGCGGGGTTCTACTGTATTTTGATCGATAACGTTGGAGGAGCCAGAATGAAGGCCCATTGTTCGAACGTCTGCATGATTCAAGGAATTGGCGGTGGCGAACTGAATGTGACAGGTTTGAAGACCACCAATTTGGCTAAATCAAAATTTGCTTTGGTGGTGAATGACAATTTTTTTTTTTTTTTTTTTTTTGTTGGGGGTTTGGAGGGTTCCGAGAGTCAGTTGAAAGCTATACTCCCGAATCCTATCTTTCAAATAGATTGTAGGAAATAATTATTTCCGTATTAGCACAAGATATTCAACAATATCTCCATGATGTTGCTACAATATTCTGAATGCCGCTCAACGTATGAATATTGTAGGGAAATATCGTATGAGTATTGTGGGGCATCTTGTGCTAATATGGTTCGTTTCTCAGGCAGTGTGAATGACAAAGAACAATTAGTAGAAGAGTGGATTGAATATTCTTTTTGAAGTTGAAAGTCTACTATCTGCTTCTAAATTGAACTACTAGTTTTTATTGGTATTTAACTATTTCCTTCTTGTGTTTCATAATATTCAGTCATTTCAGTTATTCAACTTTATCCGATAAAATTCGAGTTAGAATGGTTATAAGTTACTCTATATATTGAAGATAGTAAATAGTTATAATAGTTTATATTTTAAATTCCATGAAATAGAAGATCTTTTTGCCGAAAAACATTCAAAAAATAGTATTTTGTGGTAACTGGGAAAAGGCAATTAAATGTATATCGAGGCAATATACAGCAGTTTCTAATCAAGTAATCTCCTGAAATTAATTCCTTACTCTGATCAGAAGCTGAAACACATGCTCTTAATTACCCTATAGTCTCTGGGGTAATTGGAAACAAATCGGGATAAATTAAGAACGGTTCTGTAACTGAGATTTGGTTAATTAATAAATTATTTTGGAAAAGAGGCATTGTTTAGTGAACCTTAATGCATGTGATAATGCAATCATAAAAAAATGTAAATCTCTGCTCCATCGCAAACAATCCTTTTAAAGAGAAAAAGAATGAGTTTCCAAAAATACTTTCCCAATTATTCTCCAATTAATCCGATGTCATGTTTGTTTCCAAAGGCAATAAATGGTGTTGCGATTTTGAATATCAATTAGATTCTGCAGTTTAGGATGATAATCTGAATGTATACACACTCAGTATCTGTTTCTAGAATTCGTCTTTTCCGAACAAATGGATATTGCATTTGTTTAGTTTTCCTCATTTGGAAAATTTGTAAAACTTGTTTAATGCTCAACAAATTTGTTGTAGTATTTAGCATACTACGACAAATGCTGACAGGATATATTCAGGGTGGGTATGCTATCACGATTTTTTGTTCTGTTATTCTAAGTTAATAGTGATTACAATGTCAAGTGCAATTTTATACATATTTGTTATATCTTAAGGCTAAACATCAACGAATTTTTCCATCCATGAAGCATTATGTTTCATATATGAAGAAATATGACGAGATGATCTTGAACAAATTTATAAACATATGTAGAATTACGAGGATGTGTCCTCGTGGGTCGATCCAGACGAAAATTGGGGCCGTTAAGCGGCCCTTCGCAAAATTCCACTTCATAAAAACGGCCCCTTCACAAAATTCAAATTCGTAAAAATGGCTCCTTCACAAAATTCAAATTCACGAAAACGGTCCCTTTTTTTAATCTGACTTCTTTTTTAAAAGTTTTGGAATGAGGCATTGCACAAAATATATATAGGAGTATTTTTTTTCAGTATTATATCAAATTACTGCATATATTTGCTTCAATGAAACACTTTTGATATTAAGCGTAAAATATGGAAATATGACTGCTAAAAATTAAGGTTTTACATGATAAAAATTTTTTTCACAAAAATATTTTTTTTTTCCACAAAAATATTTTTTTTCCGCCCACAAAAATGGGCCCTAAAAAAACCTGGATCGACCCCTGGTCCTTTAATGCTTGTAAATTGGCATGAATACTAAAATTGCGTTTCCTATTCAATGTTTATTTTTTACTGTATCATTGAATTTTTGATGGGAATTTTTGCATTCACCACGTAAAAATGACAAAATTAATATAGCTATTATTATTTAGTAAATAATTATTACGTTGAATTAATCAGGAGTGAAATAATCAGGATATAATCTTTAATGTATTCTTTGAAATTTTAGCGGTTAAAAAATTATCGTTTTCCTTATTAAATTTTAAGAAAAAATTGTAACTTACAAAAGTAGCATATAAGGCATGCTATTTTTATCATTTTCCAAAGCAATTTTATTTTTGGAATATAAAATTTATCCATTGTAAGTTAGCACGATCAAATACAGTAGAACCCCGGGAATTCGAACTAATTAGGGATGACCTTTGATCGGATTCCGGGTAATTCGGATTATCCGGAATATTTGGTAAAATACTCTAGATATACCAAATGCAGTCGAGTATTGACTCTGGGTGCTTTCTGAAGACATACATAAAGAGCATGCGGCGATTCGCACGCAAGTTGAGGGTGAAAAGAAGATATCTGGGTTTATTTCTACTAATTAAGATGCTGTATTCATTCTTAAATATCATTCGAATACTTCTTTTAAGTTAGAAATAAACATTAGTTTTGTTTCTGATTGTAATTATTATTTCCCCTTCATTTTTCAGTAAAAACTTTCCAGAAAATTTTAAAAAGTTGTTCGGATTATCCGAAATTTCGGATTCCTGAGGTTCGGATTCCCGAGGTTCTACTGTAATTTTATAATGATGATGGCCAGTGGTGTAGTCGCAAAATAAGCAGTGCCGGAACGCTCTAACCTGAGTGACGAAAATCAAGCTGTTTGAGGACGTTTTCACAATTTTTTCTTATTTACTTCCCGTAAAATAAAGCAGTGCCGGAACGGCGTTCCGGCTCCACTACACCCCTGATGATAATTAATAAGTTTACATGAAATAGATGATGATTTATTTTAGTAATATTAACGTCCCATTTTGAAGCTACAGTTTTTCGTACCGTTTTGAATCTATTTTGGACGGACCTTATAATTTTGAACAGCGATCAGATGATGAAGACCGCACCACACTAGCTGGAGGACGTACGATTTAACGTACAACAAGCCACATACACGGCGGATCATCCGCAGGAGTGGCGTTAGAGTCGGTTGGCACGGGTTGGGCACGACCTGGCTGTACAATCGGAGGAGGGTAATGAAGGCCCTCTCAAATTTGCGTCTGCTCTTTATTTATCCACTTGTTGACTAGCCCGCCATGGCCGCTTCCGGATCCCCCACTGACGACACCCATGATGATCAGTGGAATCGGGAATCGAAAAATAAATGATGAGTTCAATTGCCTAAGATGATGAAATTCAAATCTTCATAACTTGGTAAATTTTAGTCTAATCGAACCTATCTTCCGATCCGGTTTTTTACCCGGTTAATGGATTTTTTTAAAAAAAATAACCGGTTATAACCGGGACACAAAAATGACCGAAGAAAACCGCTTAACCGAAACAGAAAAATCGGAAGGTTTTTCCCATCCCTAATCCGGCTGCAACGGCAACAGTTAAAGCTTACGGAGTTCCGCTTTGTGAGAAAATATATTTTCTAACAAAGCAGAACACAGAGCACAGCCACATAATAATGTAGACTTTGACATAACCGAAAAAAGATTGGTGTAAATTTAGAAAAGAGAGAAAATTGGTCTCTGAATGCTATTTGGAAAAGCTACGGTGAATAAAAATAGAAAGAAACAAAGTTATGGGGGAAAGAGGTAAAGTTAATGTTTATTTCCGTTGCTCGTCGTTACCTAACAACAAAGAAACTGTTGCTAGATTGGCAAAGACTGACTGGAAAAAACAATTCAGACGAAAATGAGGGAAAATTTTAATTTGGTGGGTAATGCAGAAAAACGCTCGTAGCTAACAGTAGCCAAAACTGAATTTAGAAAATTTTAAATCCTCAGATTGGTAGGAGCTTGGATTTATCCTTCGTTTTTTGACGGATCCGGATACACGTTCACTTTGTGGCTTCGGAACTAACTTTACGTTCTGATGGAACGGATTTTGTCTGTGGAATGAGCTATCTCTAATGTAAACACACTCAATATTTTGGTAGCTGAAAACCGTACATATGGAGTAGAGCCAGATAAAAAAAAATTGTTTCAAAATTAATACATAATACAGAAGTTGTTGAAACACTGTAGATTGCCTGGAATTAAAATTAGTTCTTTTGATATTTGATTTTATGAAAATATTACTTCGTTGACGAGACAGGTAAATCATCCTAAATTGGATTTGTTTTTGTCTGAACTCTGTATCCATTTATTAGTTTTTTGCATCATTTTTTTTTTTTTGTAATACCCGAAAGTAAATGAAAATTCGTCTATATTAGCAAACACAAACCGCGGCAAAGTATAATCTTATTTATAGTATATGTATTTGCGACAAGTGCTACATTTTGATTTTATGTCAAATGAACAAAGAAAAAATTAACTATTAGTAATTGATTATTAAATGACTTTACTAAATTAATTTACACTGATGTTTTTCATTGTAATGAAATGAAGTGGGAAAATGCATTGTTTCATTATTAGTATACACATATATATTTAATTTGTTATGTTAAGGCAACCTCAACAGTAACCTTTGATTTAATTTAATTATGACAAGGAAACAAAAGGATTGTTATCATTTGGAAAATTGTATTGGGGTGAATTTTGTAATGGCTAATTAGACAGGCGAATTATTACTAGTTTATTTTAAAAATTCCCTTTTTTGCTTTTATTGTTTAAGAACTATTTGAGGTCAAATAATCAAATTAAATATCTCGCATGTATATATCTGTAAGGATATTGAATTATTTTCTGGATTTTCATCATTATCATTTGTATTTAAAAATTAAAAGTATTTTTTAAACTTTGAAATGATGTTGAATTGTGTTAATATAATAAGAAAATGTAGACTAAATAATAGTTTGGTTTATACATAACTTTGTTACAGAGTATGACAGAAATTCATTTACATAATAAATGTAACCTGGAAGTTATTATTTTCAAGAAATGCACTATAGAATGATGATATATATCTATATATGTATTTGTAATATTTTATCCAGCCTTAAAAGAACTTAAAAAAAAAAAAAAATGCTACTTTTATTATATTTTAAGGTATTTTTTTATTTCTTGTATAGACAGTTTTGATAGTACCCTTGTTAGATGCCATTTAAGTATTTTTAAAATGTTTCTCTTCCATTTCCTGCATTAACATACTTTAGCAGTGGTGAATCCAGAATTCGGGTCGGGGTCTGAGGTCATAAAAATTTTGTATCGTCATGGCGAATGTCAAACCTCAAACACTTTAACTTTACAGACTTTACTCACCTGACAATAAGAATCATAAAGAACAGTACAATACTTTCGATAAAATAGTAAAAAATACGATGAAATAACTAGACAAAAAATGTTGTTGACCGCGTCAACGCTACAAGTGTACAAAAAGAAGAAGACTAGAAAAGTAGGAAATTTTTCGAGCCTGTCGAGCCAGAAAGCAATGTTATCACATTTTATAATTTTTTTTAAAAAAAAGGGAAATTAAGAACAAACAGTTGTAGTGATTTTAAATGAAATCAAAAATTTTGGTTTAGCTCTGGGGAGGCTGCAGCCCAATAGCCACCCGCCTGTATTCGCCACTGTACTTTAGCAATATTTTGTTACCTATGATATAAAATTTTTGTCCTGTCTTGCTTTCAGTGTTCTTATGAATTCAAAATGGTTTGTCAGAGAGGGAATAACATACGTAAAAGATAAATAATTCAAGTTTGATAAGGTTGATGTATTTTTAAAAAAATATTTCTTTTTTAATCTGACAGATTAATTTACATTGATAGATATACTTGATATGAATGTTACTTTATCATGCCTTTTTGCAAGCCTACATAAATTTGTCATGGACAGAATAAGACTAAATAATAATCCTAAAGGAAACTTTGCTCTCGTACTTAATCTTCACCAGTGTGTGTGTGGGGGGTACTTTTATTTCATTTTGTACTGAGTTTTGTATTATACCAATTAATTGGTTGTTTTTTTAATTGATGTTTACTCAGAGATTTTTTATTGCTTAGCATTCGTCTGACCTTATATTTTTATGTTATGAAGAAATGTCACCCAGAAATATCATTTTTCTTTTTTTAAGTTTTGGGTTCTACCTTATTTTGTGTGAAAAACAAAAACATCTAACTGTTTGAAATTCCATTTTTCATTTACTATTGTTTTCGATGAATTTGCAAATATTTAAAATTTTAAAAATTAAAAGCCGAGTTTTGGTCACCTTTTAATGAAGTTTATCTGATATTTGAAATTCCTTTTTATTTAAAATATACTATTACTTTAGTGGTTTATTGTTCTTATTAAATGAATTATTTCAATAGTTTATGCTATAATTTTTTTATTTCAAAATTTTTCATATGAATGAATTTTATTCCTTTAAATTAAATGCTCCGGCTTCTTCTTGATATATTTCCTTACTAATTAATTTTTCGCGCAATAAAATTATTAGACTGTTGAAAGTATGAATATAAAAAAAACAAAAATTTGAAAACCCACAACACTATTGCATTCCATTTTACAGCTAAAGAATATTTATAAGCAACAAATTATCCTTTCTAACTGGAAGTTCAAAACTAATAATATAAATAAATGATAGAAGAACATTCCAATATTGCAGAAAGTGACTTGAAATCATATTTCTAAACTCATTCTAGTATTTCTATTTTTATAGTTTTTATACATGCAACAAATGATGCTTTCAAATTCATAATTTAACGTGTTCACTGTTACTGATAATAATTTACCAATTATGAGTGTAATGAATTCACGAGTATTCCCTGCCATCTACAAGTGTAAGCATAGAAGGTATCAAATGTTTTAATTGACCTTAATAGAATTTACAATCAAAAAATATTGTTTGGTTTTGCGTGCATTAGTTTATAACATTAACCTTTTCTATGGCTATTGGAAGTATGCTTACCACAAATTCATCTATTTTTAAAGGACAATGGTAAGCTATTTTGTCACTTCTGATTAGAGCTGCTATCTTTAAATAACTTCTAAAATCACAAAAAATATTAATAAGTACTTTGATCACATTATGTGGTTTAAACAGTCAAATTAATTATTGTTTTGATATACTAATGTGACAAGATCTATGGCTGAAAAGAAGGCTTGTGTAAGTTCTCATCATATTCTGCTTCAGTTTTTTATTATAAACTATGAATTATCTTTATTTCTTATTTATTTACTGATTAATCAAATTAATGAACAAGTCAAATTATTTTGATGCAATAAGTTTAATCATTTTTTTTCGTATATAAATCTCAATCCCACCAATTTATTTAAAATACCTATTAAAAAATGGCATTTTAAAGGGTTTATTTACATTAAGAGTATATGTATGAACACATTAAAATAAAGTAGAGGAGTATTAGTTAGCCAATTTTAGATTGATTTTTTGTTATATAGTTTTCAGTTGAAATGTCGGCTTTCTATTATGTTATCCTTAAAGAAATCTAAACTATCATTTTCATTTATTTTAAATTGAAAGCAAAGTATCTGAAAAGCGTAAGATGGAAAAGTTACTTGCTTTTCAGTTTTGAAAGTAAATTCAATGATTTTTTATCATGTGCAAAAACATTCTTTGAAAAGAAAAAGTGATGTTCAGGATGCAATTCATTGAACATGACTTTTTGAGAAATTGAGCACAGTGTTTTTAATTAGGGGAAATTATATTTTTTATTCGATTCATAAAAATAGATTTTTATTTCATATTATAACTTTTGATAGTTTAGTTGAGTGAATTCATGCTCATATAATGCAAGCCAAATGCACCTTGATAATTTAGTTTTTAAATCTGTTATGCACCTTGTAGAAGGAAAAGGGATTGG
>BGPR01026067.1:0-21818 GCA_013235015.1 Araneus ventricosus | reverse complement strand
TTCTCGATCCATGCAGAATTCAGCATTCTTTATACCAAGCGGTAAAACTCTTCGAACAGTACTTTCTTGACGCTTTCTTAAGAGTTGAATAATATTGCTTAAACTTTAAAAATTTCAAACCGTTTTTACAAACAGTTTATGTTTACAAAGCGAACATTGAGTCAATGTAGTTCGCAAAATAACCCATCAGTTAGTGGAGTAAAATTTGAATTGTGTTACTGCTTCGATTTGATCATTTATAAAAGGTACTGGATATTATATTTCAAATATCCCATTCAAAGCAATGTATTTTTTTTAAAGCAGCGGTCATAAGAAGGTAAAAAATATTGAAGTTATTCGTTACTAGAAATTACGAATTTTAAGTGGTATAGGAGTGCACCATTATCATTTCCTCCTTTAGAAATATTATTTTAATTTATGTACATAATATAAAGGGTTTTAAAGGTAAAAAATATCAATTTTATCAGATGCTTCTTTCCTTCCTTCTTAATTTTTTCTTTGGGTGGGATTTAAACTTCTGTCCCTGTGGTTATTGTCAGGTAAAATAGTATTTTAGCTTTTAGCTGTAAAAGGAAAAATTTCACTCTTCAATTGATTATTGAAATAAGTCTCTTTTATGATAAGGTTGGCATCTCTGACAAGCATTAGGCTTCAAGAAAAATAAAATCAATAATCACATCATCAATAATTATTGTTCTTACCAAAGCGAATACCACCTGTTGTTGAGTATAGTGATGAAACATACTCCATCACACACAACCAGCCTCTTTTGTCCTGCAAGGGCCACTCTTCGAACTACTCGTATGTCAACAATCCTGACATTGTGATTGGACAAAGACATAAATTTGCTCAGCAATCAGTGTATCGTCCAACCCCTTCCCAAACAAAAAAGACCACTGTCTTTGACAATGAACGTGCGTGACCCGTTCCGCGTCCTCCACCCTCCCGAAATCCCACCGGAACAGAAACGGTAACCGTGTCCGACTTGTGCGTGTTCGTGACAAAAGCAGGCAACCCTCACTCACCCTCTTTGCACTGCCTCCCCCCCCATCTCGAATGGATTACTCATCGTCATCGATGATTCGTTCATCATCGTCTCTCTGGGCATAATAAAGAAAAAGTCATACGATTTTTGGAGGAGCCACGTGACACTGTGAGTACGTGCAGCTATCGATCCAGACTCGGTGGATTCCTGAGGTACCTCGCCCTCCCCTTTCTCTCGCGCGGCAACCTTCAGAAATCGTTTTGTCTTTTTTATGTCTGAATGCGCTGCTGTAGTTTCTCTTCTTTGCTAAGTGAACTGTTCGGTTTGTTTGACTCGCTTTGTGTCAGCTCTGAAGGGAATGAAGCGACCTCAAGATGACTGAAAGGTAAATGTTAAAAGAGATGGTATTGACAACGAAAAGAAGAGTTCAGAAATATACCAGATTTACAGTGCTTTGTACAAAAAAGAAGAGGCTCGAAGAAAGCTGAAACTGAAGGTAGTGACGGAAGATGAAAAGGAAAAGCACGTGTTTCTTAAGATTTAGACATGTTGGATTCCACGGCCTTCCTCTTTCGCTTCAATCTTCAGAAGTCACTTTGGGTTTTTATGTATGTGAGTGCACGGTTTTAATTTTACTTTGTGAACAACTTGCTTTCATTCACCCTTTGTCAGATCTGAGGAAAGAGAATTGACCCCAAGATAACTAAAAGTTAAATACTGGACAACATGCTGGCACTGACGCCAAAAGGAAGTTCAGAAGTTCGTTTCCAATGTTTTGAAAGGAAAGGAAGGTGTATTGAAAACAGGTTGAAACTGGGTGGTATTGATGAGAAAAAGATACGTGTATGCTAGTCTTCCAGCATGACCAGACTTAGAGAATCTTTGTCCACCAACTTTCAGAATTTGTTTTGCCCTTTTTTATGTGTGAGCTCGTTATATGGGTCTTTATTTTTCTGGGGAAACTCTTTGATTTGCTGCACTCGCTTTGTGTCATTTCTTAGAAGAACAGAGTAGCCTTAAGATGATTGAAAGGTTAATGCTAGTACAGGTTAGACGAGATGGAACTAACAAAAGTGTTCGAGATTTCCAACCTTTGAAGAAAAAGAACCCTACTAAGGAAGAATAAAATTGATGACAGAGATGCAAGGTAAACCAGCGGGAGTGTCCTCCCCAAAACTTTTTCGCATACGATAAACACGGGTAGGGGGAGGGGAATACACCGCCTCGCGAGAAACGTGACACCAAAGGTGAGGTATTCCCTAAGGTTTGGAAAACGTGCGGTATTCCCTAAGGTGGGGAAAACACTCGCTCCAGCGTTCGCACCTTCTTTTTACTTTCTCGTATACGAAGAGAAAGTATTGTAATCGTCAAAAAATTCGAACTCGAGATTTTGACGAATCTCCACGTTTTAGACCTCCCCGAGTCCGAAAAACACAATTTTGGAATTATGTCTGTCTGTCTGTGAACACGATAACTCGAAAACTATTAGAGCTACGGGGATGAAATTTGGTATGTGAACTTGACACATAATTTGTAGGTTTCTATCAAATATTGGACAAAATCCGTCCACCGGAAGTCTGTCCGGGGTCATGTGAACACTATAACTCAAAAACTTGAATAGCTAGATGAATAGAATTTGATACACAGTTTTATCATCATGAATGTAGGTCCGTATAAAATTTTGGCCCAAATCCGTCAAAGGGTTGACTGTCTGTCGGTCTGTATAATCGCATACTTGTAAAAATTATATCTCCTAAACCCTTTGGCTTAGATAAATAAAAATTGTTATGACGTTTGCTAATATTAATTATAGATCTGCGCTCAAATTTCGTTTCAATCCGTTGGAAAAAAGGTGTTCAAATTGCATATTTGGTTCAAATTGCACATTGCGACTCTGTTGGCGAACGTTTCGTTTATTTTACTCAAGTTAGTATAGTTGGCTTTTGACCTTGTCGGTCTATGAAATTGTAACTTCGAAAGCGCTTCGTTTCTTCCCATTTGGTTCTTTTTTCTCCCTTTTGGCGAATTCTGATCCTGCTAGGATTATTTTATTTCCGTTTTGTCGTTTCAACGTGTGCTGTACAAAACTTGTTGCGTTCTGGGAATAAGCAGATTCGAAATTTTTATCCGAGCGAGTTTGTGGGAACTGACTTAATTTCGCTTATTTTTTATCTCCACTGCGCTAGGGGTTTTAGCTTATTTTTTGTCCCTACATGTGTTAGGAGTATACGAGGAGGTTTAGGGGAGACCACTCCCGCTGGTTTTTGTGTAGAATGGAGAAAAACCGAATAGGTAATCCGAACTCCTTTTTTTAACCGACTTAAACGAAAATTGGAGACAAATCTACAATTAGGGTTTCAAGACTACATACGAAATTTTCATTTATCTAAGTAATTTTTTAAGAAGTTATGGCGTTC
This sequence comes from Araneus ventricosus, assembly GCA_013235015.1. Taxonomy (NCBI): domain Eukaryota; kingdom Metazoa; phylum Arthropoda; class Arachnida; order Araneae; family Araneidae; genus Araneus; species Araneus ventricosus. Next base: position 18,416 of record BGPR01026067.1, on the reverse strand, counting down.
AAAAGTATGCGATTATACAGACGGTCACCCCTTTGACGTATTTGGTCCAAAATTTTATACGGACCTACATTTCTGATGAAAAAACTGTGTTCCAAATTTTATCTATCTAACTACTTAAGTTTTTGAGTTATAGAGTTCACATGACCGCGGACAGACAGACAGACTTCCCTTAGACGGATTTTGTCCAACATTTGACAGAAAACTAAATATTATGTGTAAAGATCATATACCAAATCTCATCCCCGTAGCTCTAATAGTTTTCGAGTTATCGTGTTCACAGACAGACATAATTCCAAAATTGTGTTTTTCGGACTCAGGGAGGTCTAAAACGTGGAGATTCGTCAAAATCTCGAGTTCGAATTTTTTGACGATTACAATACTTTCTCTTTGTATACTTCGTAAAAGTAAAAAGAAAATCACGTGCTGAGCAGCTTTCCTCGTAAGTTTAAGGAAACAAGATTTCGCCATTCTTTGTCCTGTCAAATCGCCTAATGACCGCTTCGACGTTAATCGAATAAATTAAATAGTTGTTTTCTTCGACAAAGAGGAATTTTATTTTGAGCAATCGCACAATTGCAGTTAATTCTGTATGCTAGGGAAGTCAAAAAGTATCCTCTATTTTTTTTTTTATTTATCTACACCAATATAAAGGTCAAACAAATATGTCATTTTTCTACTAAGTCTCCAACCTTTTCACGTAATCGGTCCGGCAAGCAGTTCTTTCCAAGAAGAAGGTTTCCTGTCCCTAATAGCACAAAATGCTCTATAGTTAGGGTTGCCATACGTTCCATAATACGGGACTGTCATCATATTTCACTACTCAGTCCAGTTTTTTTTCCTAAACTCTGTGCCCAGTTTTTTTTCTTTTCTTAAACTCTGTGTCATCGTAATTTTAAAATGACTTGCGCCCAATTTTATAATTATATGAAAGAGGAAAATGTTATAATTAAGAAAGTGAAATCATCTTTAAACTGTGACTGGGCTAAAAAGGATTAGCCTCGAATCTTTTTTTTTATTATTCTACGCGTTCGTTTTATAAGATTGCTTAAACTTTATTGTTTTTTACTTTCTCGTATACGAAGTCTACAAAGAGAGAGTATTGTAATCGTCAAAAAATTCGAACTCGAAATTTTGACGAATCTCCACGTTTTAGACCTCCCTGATTCCGAAAAACACAATTTTGGAATTATGTCTGTCTGTGTGTGTCTGTGAACACGATAACTCGAAAACTATTAGAGCTGCGGGGATGAAATTTGGTATGTGGTCTTTAAACATAATTTGTAGACTTCTATCAAATTTTGGACAAAATCCGTCAACGGGAAGTCTGTCTGTCTGTATGTTCGAGGTCATGCGAACGCTATAACTCAAAAACTTGAAAAGCCAGATGGATAAAATTTTATACACAGTTTTATCGTCATGAATGTAGGTCCGTATAAAATTTTGGGCCAAATCCGTCAAAGGGTTGACTGTCTGTCGGTCTGTATAATCGCATACTTGTTCAGTTTTGAAACTAACTCCCTGCGCATGCCTACTAGTGTCAATGCCTGTGCAAAGAAGGGACGCTCCGAAACTTGGCAGTTTGCCAAAAACCAATTCTGGCGCGATTTTGTAAGGAAGCAAACATTTAGGGAGTCTCGCCAGGTCCTGTTGCGCAGGGGATTTGAATTTGTTTCGATCCTTCAAACCACGCGTGGTTCCAACTTTGGTTTATTTGCGACGGAAGTTTATTTGACGTCTTTTATTATTCTAGTTTTCTCTACGTGTGTTAGGAGTATACGAGAAAGTTTAGGGGAGACCACTCCCGCTGGTTTATCAGAGTAAAGTAAGCTATTACGTACCCACTTTTTCATGTTTCATTTATTTAGCAACTAAACGTCCCGTATAAATTCCGGCAACCCTATCTATCGTATTGCTACGATATTTTCACGATATTTTACGACATTCAGAATTACGAGCAATGTTGTGGCGATATCGTACAATAATATTTTATGCTAACAGGCTTAGTAACAACATTAACACATACATAGCTTCCCACTCTTCTTTGTTCGTAGTTAATGTACTAATTCGCAACCTTACACGAACTGTTTGAAGAGAGGAGATCCGAGTTGTAAGTAGGGTATTCAAATACATCAAAACACAAATGGGCAACCATCTGGCAGACCATATATTGATATACATTATAACGCTGCGTGGGCATACATTATAACGCATTTGGCAGGGAAAACCGTGACTATCTGGAGATAAGACCTATCGATAACAATACGCTGGTGTGCCAGTAATATTTTTCAATGACGCCGAATCTTTCCTTAAAAGGAGCAGATTGCCCAGCGTTTTGGTCTTTCATTACGCATCATCCTTGCCCAGCCACTTTTAAACTTCTCGATCCACTCACGATTCTTTTGCACAGTTGCCCACCGTCTCTGTATTGTTTCTAAGCTACCGATGGATTTCAGCTTCTGGTGTTCGTTCTCCTCTCATTGAAAAAATAAAAGCAATTGATGGCATTTAATCTAACGAAAGATTTTTTTTCTAAAATTTATTCTGTTTTCTTAATCTCTTGCTTTATACTATAGTATATAGGCTTCAAAGCAAAGGGGGGTGAAAATGAGAGTAAACCTGGAGTTTAAGGTGCGTACTATTTTCTCGCCAATTTTCTTCGGCGCAATTTTATTTGCCGTCGGCAAACACTGTTTAGGATGCGCAGTGAGTTTTTTATAGATCTCCTGTAGCATCTCAAAAAGAGAGATTGAGCACGCAATGCCTTAGGCATTGCAAGTGTGCGTGTGGATCGGGCAAATTTTTTCAACTTAAAAAAACATCAGCGGCTTCGCTTTCAGCTAAACGGGCTCCTCGTAGCTTCGCTTTTTCATTGAGAAACAAAACACACAGGGAAAGCATGAACACAGGAAAAACACCAAGTTATCAAGAGTAACATGGGGTTTTATGTATTCAGGCATTCGTTGGATAAACCGTTCATAAGAATAATGCTCATCAAAAGACTCATTGTCCTATTGGACTGATCTTAAAGTACGGAGGGCCTGCAGAGTCTCTTGGGTTGATGGTGGTTTCTCTTCTTGCCTCTTATCATCGTCGCCATGTTCTGGAGACTCGTCTCATCGAAACCGATCACAAAAAGCGAATTGTTGATCTCTAGAACCCGCGGATTTTTTATATGTTTAGATACTGGAGATCCCTTCCATGCAATTTCGATCAGTTCAGCCAGTTGATCGTTACATCTGTGATCACTACAAGCGGCGACTACTGTATTAACAACTGCTTGCATAATCGAAAGAGGACCGCGGTGGCCTAGTAGTAAGGTCTCGGCTTTGGGGCCGGAGGGTTCCAGGTTCGAAATCCGATTGTACTGAAGATTCGCCGTGTATGAGGCCTGGTGCACCCTAAATCATACACAGTGGCCAAACGTCCTCCCGTTGGTGTGGCGTGGAAGCTTGGATAGGGAGTGACAGCTCAGGTGTCGTCCTCGTCATCTGACCGTGGTTCAAAATTACGAGGTCCGTCCCAAAATAGCCCTCGTGTTGTTTCAAAACGCGGCGTTAATATACCTAAACTAAACTAAACCAAACTCTGGGTGCGAAACACGATTCCACTAAAGATCCACCACATATGTGGTCCCTGGCGCACGTGAAATCACGTCGAGGGTGAAACGCCTTCCCGCAGGTGTGGCGTGGAAGTCTGGACAGGGGGAGTCGGCTCAAGTGTCGTTCTTATCAAAAGACTACGGTCCAAAATGACGAGATCCGAGCCGAAATAGCTCTTGCTGCAAAACGGGACGTTATTATATAAGTAAATTAAAGAACATAATCGAAGTTATTCACTGTAAAAAAAAAACCGCGGGCTTCTCTTAAGCATTTAAAATTCACGATCCATTCATTCAGAGAAGCCACTGGTGGGAGAAACAGGCTGGATCGTTTCCTTCATTCTTTTGGAAACACTTGATCCCGCAATTGTTGCAGTGAAGAAACAACAGCCTCGAAATCGATATTTCGGTAGAAATCGAGTTTTCGCTTTCGTTGACTGGCTTCCGGGAGTTTTATTATTTATGAACGAAGTATTTTGGTTTAATGAACGGAGACAGCTTTAATTAAAGAACGTCCCGAGGGGGAGCAAAGTTACGCTGTTCTCGTAGGAGATGCACTTCGATCGATATTCTTATTTAGAGACTGTATTAAAAGTGAATCCCGTTTTGTATTGAAAAACGGTAATTTGTTTCACCTTTTCTTTCGTTCTTGAAAATTATCTTGCAATTAATTATGTTCTGTAACTGTAAACCTTACATATGAATAAACTAATTTTACGGATAGAACAAATACTACACCAGCAGATTTTCTCTCTGCGTACGAATGGTACGATTGCTTTATCATTCAATCGTTAGAATTTTCTTCCTTGTGGGACCTAATCGGTGGGAGACACTAATTACCCCGTAGATAGTTTTACTGGTATTTCCTTGTGATAGCGACCCCTGGACAGAATCGCCAAGCAACGGAGATACTTCCCAGATAGCACGTAAGTTTGCAGCAAGTTTGATTTTGACTTGATATTACCTTGTCATAGCAAATTTGACGAGTCAAACTTGAAGCGAACTTGTAGCAAATTCACCGTGACAACTAGCGCCACCTTCCTTGCATTGCAAGTCTACTGCAAGTTCACCGTGACAAATAGCACCACCTCCTTTGCAATGCAAATTTGCAAAACATGCTTGATGCAAAGATAGCACAAAGAGATAATTATCTTTGTCTCTGTTTAAAAAAAACATCCGATTTTTAATAGCATCTCCTAGACCGTCCTTCTTTTTATTAATTCAATAAATCAATGATAATTTGTAAAAAAAACTAACTTTTTTTATAAAAAGAATTTTGAAACATTTTCCATCTTTTTACTAAAAGTTTTTACTTTAAAGAAAACAATATCGCCTTTTTCTTAATGTTGAAATTTTAACATTTATAAACAAAATTAAACCGAAAAAACAGTCAATGTTTGTTGAAAAATAATAACTTATACATTTTGTCCCATTTTAAAGTAATTACTTTTGAACTCTAATTTCATAATTTATTCTACTAGCAAAACGTATTTATTAGCGAAAATCGCTCTCTCTTTGACTTCAAATCATATTCTCAACTCCAAAAATTAATGAAATCAAGAAAATAGTTTAAAATAAATCGTGTACGAATCGAATCGAACGATGTATTAGCGAAATCTATCTTCTCCTCTCGTAGTCGAACTGGCCGAAGGGTATAGACGTCAGGCTACCAACCGGTAGGTCGCCAGTTCTATCCTGGGTTGTGTTCGTACTCTGTTTTTGCTATAATTTGCAATGAGTTTGACGCGGCAAGCTTGCTGCAAATTCGTCCCATGGTGACTTCGAAGCTTGCGTTAACTTGCTGCAAACTTGTTTCACACTTGCACTCTTGTCGTGTCAAATTTGCTGTAAGCTTGCAGATTTGCAGTGCAAGTCTGCTGCAAACTAAAATTGCTATATGGGTTATATTATCAAGATGGTGGTGAAATCTCGCCAAAATGTTTGCCGTCTTATAAAAACAGCACGCTTTCCTATATTAGCACCTTGTTACTTTTTTACTAAGATTCGCATTGGTTTTTTAAAAAAAATATTCCTTCTTGAAGGGCTGCTAAGTGGGCACCGGGCCGATTTTTTTCAAACTTATAAAACATCCTACGGCTTTGCTAGCCGCGGGAGCCGGAACCTAGAAGCTTTGCTAGCACATTGAACTTATGAGCTTGGCGAAATCATATTTGCGATCTTAGCCCGGAGTCGCCAAGTAAGGTCGGAGGCCGCTATAACAAGGAAGTACCGTTTTATTTTCCTATCTTGTTGGATCAGCACATGTATTGTAGTATTTTAGGCATTGGAGTCGCTACGTGTGGCGCTGATGCATAGGTCCTCAGGCGGGCATTAATGTGATGGGAAATTGGCCAATCTTGCCAATCAGTCTTGACACCAAGACTGTTGGTTTGTATAACTTCTGTAACTGTCGAAGGGAGGAGGTATTGCTCCAAAATCCGTCATCTATTCTATTCATCATTCTATGAAGCTAAACACAAAACGTGTCACACTGTGAAAGCACATTCCCTATTTGATTTGACGCAAATTCACCATTCTTTCTTTAGGTGAAGGAACATTTCGTTGATATATTTTTGATCCACGGAGTTCAGCTTGAGTTGTATATACAATAGAGCCCCAGTAATCCGAAGTCCAATTATACGAACCTCCAATTATCCGAATCGGTTTTCGGGATAAAACGGAAAATGTCAGAATTCAGAAAATTCTAATCGACTGAGTGAATTCTTCAAAGAAACGCACTCTTTTCAGTATGTTTTAAATAAAAAAAGGCACATACTTACTGTATTGCTCATATGTAATTTTAATACATATGTGTGTATGAGCCTTCATACGTAATTTAATTTGTAGTTTCTTTTTTTGTGTAAATCTTACAGTATTTACGGGCTTCCTTGACTTGTGTTCGTTTAACTTAATTGAAGGAATTTAAGTTTTTCCTGCATCTCTCTCTGATGCGTTTTTGTTTACTTAATTTCTAAGCTTTACCCGAATTTTCTCATATTCGAGTCGGTCCGACTCATGTTTAGTTCGGGTAATAGGATATTTGGGTTTTTAAAAATAATTTCGGATTTGTCAGTTTTACTAAAAGAAGTAAAAGAAAAGTCTTATCCTCATTTCAAAATCCCAGCACCATTTTGTTTGGGGTAGCTTCTCTTTAGACGACCTCTACCAGTGGATGTAAAACTTTAAGCAAATGGGTTTGTTTTCCGAAGAACAACGACGATCTCTTCCTCCGTTTTATTCTTTAGCTCGTAAAGTTCAAGAGCACCCGTTTCTTATTTTATGGTTCTTCAATGTTCCTTCGCTTAAGATTTCGCCTTGAGAACTTTGGTAGTTTTGATCGCTTACGACACGCAAGTAATGAATATTTTAAAAGATTCAATGGCGGTCTTTTGCTTTTAGAGCACTCACCGTCTCATTCAGATGCATTTCGTGAGTATTTTTACTTTCTTGTATTCACGGTGTACAAAGAGATAATATTGTAATCTTCAAAAAATCAGACCCAAGCATTGTGATGAATGTCGACGTTTTGGATTTCCGTAAGTCCGATAAAACATTTCTGGAGTTGTGTCTGTCTGTGTATATGTCAATACGATACTCAATGAATTTAATTAGAAAAGTTTTTAAACATGCACTTTTATTGGCACATTAAACGGCAGGAGTTTTTTACATTCTCTTATACGAAGTATACAAATAGTAAAATAAACATAAGTAAGTAAAGTATAAGTATTGTAACCTTCGAACTCGAGATTTTGACGAATATCCGCGTTTTAAACCTCCTCGAGTCCGAAAACACAATTTGGAATTATGTCTCTCTATCCATCTTTGTGTCTGTGAACAAGATAACTCGAAAACGGTTGGAGCTAGAGAGATTAAATTTGGTATATGGTCTTTACACAATATTGGTAGACTTTTAGACGAAATCCGTGTAAGGGAAGTCTGCCTGGCTGTCTGTCCGCGGTCATGCGAACACGATAACTCAAACACTTAAATATCTAGATAGATAAAATTTGGCACACAGTTCTCTCATCAGGAATTTAGGTTCCGTATCAAATTTTGAACCAACTCCGCCAAAGGGTCGACTGTCTGTCGGTCTGCATAGTAGTATCCTTGTGAAAGAGGGGCACAAAAAAGTGACACATTTAGTTTTTATAGTTTGGGAGTGATATAACATTAGGAGGTACTCAAAAATAAAAAGACTAATCAAGGGGTTACGCGAGTGAAAGAAGGGCGGGAACCACTGATGTAGATGAATGAAATTTGGCATATGGTTGTAGAAGAAAGGTGTGCGTCTAATTTTGGACTCAATCGGTCAATTACTTGCTATCTGTTGGTTTACTTATCTTTTCATATGTGAAGGCGATACCTCAAAAACATAACAGGCGGATGCAATTTCTTATGTGATCGCTAAATGTTGACATCAAAATTTTAGATTTATACCAAATTTTTGATTCGGTCGGTGAACGCGAAGAGGTCCAAACTGCATATTGGATTCTCTGCACTACACTACGAAGCTAAACACAAAACACGCCGTATCGTGGACGTATACGAGAAAGTCGAGGGAAGAACGCTTCCATTGATTAATCGTCAAATCCATAGACAGTGAAATACCGGTTAATCGAACTAAAGGGGGGTGGCCGTTTCGGATAAGAGTTTTTTCGGTTAAGCCATGAACATCTGTTACTATTTTGTATCTAATTACAGTTGTGATTCTGAAATGTTTTGAGTGTAAAACGAATGCAAAACTCTCTTTGCAGACTACACTTATGTTGTTTATTAAAGTTAACCCTCCGTCGGGCGCCATATTCGTACCGGCTAGTTCAGGCGCAGTATTTGTACCGGCGAGTTCGGGCGCCATATTCGTACCGGCGAGTTCGGGCGCAATATCCGTATCAGCGAGTTCGGGCGCAATAGTCGTAGCGGCGAGTTCGGACGCAATATTCGTACCGGAGTTCGGGCTCAAAGCGCCTGATAGGCACAGGTAAACAATATCGTAAATAATATTGTTAATACCCATTCATTTTAATTTTAGCATTCTAAAATTATTCCCTGACCTTCATGGGGGCGGCTTTAAAGAAAAAAGTGGGGATATCGTTGCAAAAAGTCTCGCCTTCACGATTATTTCCACGCAGTACAGTGAGTAATTTTTGGATTTGTGATTTCGGATAACCCGAATTTCGGTTTACTGGGGTTTTACTTTATTCAATACTCAAATCTTTAATGTATGTTAAAATAAGACTCCTTCATTTCCTCTCTATCCATTAGCTGTCCCGTATCTCTTCTCCTATTTTGTATTGAATCATCTCCTGATAAAAATTTGTGAACTGCAGATTTTTTCATCAATTTCATTCCAGTTCGAATTTTCTTCTGGGAAACATATTTTAGCATCCTGGACTTTTTAATGCTGTTTGTTATTAAAGCCCAATTTTTTTTCACCGCTGTTTCTCCGAATCATATCCAGACGACGAGAACATTTTATCTTAATGATATTTTCCGAGAAGATACATTAATTCCATCATCTTAGGAAATATCATTACGATGAAAGGGTCATCTGCTATCTTTTAATCTTCTTACTCCAATCTTCTCTCCTGTCTAAAAAAGATTTAAATCTTAGGAAACATATTTTATTCAAATCATTCTACTCTGAGGGAAGACTTCAAAGTTGCTTTCCCATTCCCCATCCCCTACTCTTGTTCGTTTTCAAAAAGAAATTTTTTGAAATGTTTTGATGATATCCTGAAAGACATGTTTTTTTTTATCCAGATGTAATTTATACGTAAGAATTTGTTTGTGCAACAACTTTATGAAGGTTTTTTTCGAAACAGAGAGTTTTTTCGTTCAGTTTTTTATGTTAAAAGATAAATATTCTAGAATAGATTTAAGTCACTCAAAACTCGGTAAAACAAGTTAATCATTTTCTAAAAAATACACGTTTTCTGCAGTGTGCCATAAGGTAGAAGATGATTTTCTTCATCGAAAAATGGAAGTCAAAACCGTAACATCATCCTTAAAGGCCCAGTGTTGCCTTTAAACAACATACCCAGTTTTGATTTCTAAAGTTTCCTGTTGTTGCCAATAAGATACGTACTGAGATTTTTATTAAATCAATTTACAAGATGTAGATTAGGGTGGAGCGAAAAAACCAAAAGTCATCCGATCAATTAGCACTAGGTGCCAAAAGTTGTCTATTGACTAACATATCACAGCTGAATTTTTTCAGAATTTTTGCATTTCATCTTCATTCCCCGTAAAAGCCTCAAAATTTTACATTTTCAACAATTTTTCAGATATTTTATCAAAAAATCAAAAATTGTCCTATCAAATAGTACTAGGTGGCAAAAGGTCCTGGCATGGGAAAAATTCTCCACAAAAAAAAAGTTTTCGCATTTCGAATGTTGTTTTCCAACTGCTACTGCGCGAAAAGACCATCTTCGATGGGAATGGAATGACGTTTTCGTCCCATAATTTCAAATTCATATTGAAAACTTTTTTCTTCTTCAATAGCATCAGAGTTTCCTATTTAAATCCGTTCCCTTTTTTAATGACAGATGACAATACGTCCATGGGATATGTATTTTGTTCGTCTTGGTAAGAAAGTTGCAGTGGATTCCGTCAGCATTTAAATGATAACATTGTTTGAGATATTCACTGACTATTTCAACGCGTTTTGTAGAAGGTCGGCTATCACAAAAGTACCTTAGCATAATTCTTTCTATTTCAAAGTATTAAATCTATAAATATATGCAGCGTATACTAGAGTACATACAGTAGAGGCCCGGGAATCTGAACTGACGTTTGTTCGGATTCCGGAGAATTCGGATTATTCGGGAAATTCGGTAAAATACTCTTGATATACCAAATGCAGTAGAGTATTGACTCTTTGTGCTCTATTGAAGGCGTACATAAAGAGCACGCGGCGATTTGCACGGTACAGTGGCAAACAAGTTGAGGGTAAAAATATATCTAAGTTTGTTTCGACTAATTAAGGTGCTGTATTCATTCTTAAAGACCAATTCGAATACTTCTTTTAAGTTAGGAATAAACATTAGATTTGTTTCTGATTGGTAATTTTTATTTATCCTTCATTTTTCTGTAAAAACTTTTCAGATGATTAAAAAAAGATGTTCGGATTATCCGAAATATTGTATTCCTGGGGTTCGGATTCTCGGGGTTCTACTGTACCTTCTTATCTTAGCCGGATTAGTATCTTCATTTAAGATAAAAGTATCAATTCATTTTTAAGGAGATATATGAGTGTTAAACCTCGAAAATTTTCGATTTTATGAAAAGCAAATATATTATTTCCCTGTATTTTTTGAAATATTTAAAACAATCCGCGTTAAAAAAATTCCACCATAATTGTGAAAATTATGATGGAAAATGTATCAGCTATTCAACGTAAACATTGAATATGGCCATAGCTTTAAAGCGTTATATCTCAAAATGTGTTTTTTTGATATTGCGCGCACGATATCTCAAGAACTATTGAATATTGTTAGATAAAATTTTTACTGAACATGTATTGCGCTATGTTCTACAAATTGAACCACATTATTGTACATATTTCTTCCAAAGAAGTTTTTTTGGGGGTTAGAAAAGTTGAAATTTTAACAATTTTTAAAATTTGTATTTTAAATTGGTATATAAAATAGAAATTAAATTTAAATGTTAATAAATTGAGGTTCAGTTTCTTAAACAGACTATTTGGACTAGTTAGATACCCAAAATATTGTGTTTAGACAAATATTTTACCTGTAATCATGCACGCAATATGACTATCTCATTTTTCTCCAAAAATTATACCCATATTTATTAATCTCTCAAAAAAATACATACCAATATAAAAGTTTAAAAATGTGTGAACTATAAGAGAAAGAACAGATATTTTTCTAGAAAAAAAAATGAGTATCTGAATTGCATTGTTTCAGAGATATAATGTATCGAATTCGATAGTTTCCCCCATTCTTTCGAGGCTTAAGAGTCGTATGTCTCCTTAAGACCCAAATATTTATTTAAAGACAACATGATCATTCTGATATTGTGTGAATCAGCCTCATTTTTAATAACACAAAAAATTTCCATTTCATCAATCTCAACTTTATTAGAATCTTCATTTCATCAATCTCATATCCTTTAGAATTTTCATCGCTACAAGAAATTCGCAACAATTTTTAGTCACTGATATTTATTTAAAAACAAACAGATAATTCAAGTATTGTGAATCACTTCATTTTGAATTTGATGATCGTTAGTCATTTTTTACACTGCATATTTGAATTCACAAAGTTCTTAAATAAACTGTTTTGTGTGACATTTTAATTTGCTCAAATTTTTTTACCAAACGATTTCATTAACCTTTCCCATCAGAATAGTTTTTCACTGTCATCCTGTCAATTATCACGTGATGCGTATTGAATGCACCGCCCAATTGAATTTTGAAATTCATTGCGCCTCTGTTATTTGCTGATTTTCGAATTACGTCACGGACAACGTGCAGTTGGATGATAGGCACATTTGCCTTTGTCACATCTACTGTGACGTAACGTGAATTGATTCCATTCGAAATCGTTTGCAGCACTTTTAGAAATCATTTTCTCTAAATTTTTCATGCTATATTCGTTTGCAAATCTGTCAGTAATATTTTCGGCAGAAAATTATTTACATCCCCTTCCTGGTTGTGTTATTTTAACATCCTTTATATCCGATGCGTCTCGTAGCTTTCCTTAAATTCTTTGTGATCATGGAGAAGTTTCCTTGAATTTTTACTGTCGGCATTTCCATGGTATCAGTATTTCAAGTAAATAAGCAACAGGATAAGTTAAAGTTGACGTTATGACTCAGCCATCAAGAACAATTAACCTACAAAGATTTGCTCGTACCTGCAGTCAAACACGTTTTTCAGTACGAAACTTTTACACCGTGATTCGATCCACGCAATTCCGCTTTTTGATAAACATGTCTGAAATAAAAAGTACAAATTTATTTCACTTCTTATTTTGCTTTTATCATTCAACTTATCATACCTGAAAAGAATTGACTGAGCCATCGAGATGGAATCGATTATAAATTATGATTCGTTTATTATTATGTCAAAAATAATCTTATTTTGATCAAATTGATTTGGTTTGGTTTTGAGTTTTGTTAACGAAACTTACAGAAGTAAACTTTTATGCTACAAAAACCTCCGAAACCTGACCAAAAACCTGATCCAAGAGATTGCGAAGTCAATAACTAAAGATCAAGGTTTCAATTTTTCTAGTTTTTCCAATTCTATTGTGTTTTTATTCTTCATACACGTAAAAACTAATAATTTTTTTGACCATCCAATCATCAGATGTGAAATCCCTCTATCTAAAGAGTATTGTTGTAATTTCGACTGCATTATATCGAACTACTAAGAGGATATATTACTTTGACATTCCTTTTTATTTTCTTGCATTAGAAAGAGAAAATATTCTAATCGTCAAAAAATTCGTCCTCGTTATTTATATATGATTATTGTAAAACAGAACGAGTTAGACAAATTAACTTTGGCCATCAGAATTTTAAGATTTCTGTTCAGATTTTTATTAAAACCCTCAAGAGAAAGTCTGTCTCTTCTTCGGTGTTCAGGTGACACTGTATCTCAAAATACAACGAGCTAGGTAAATGAAATTAGGTGCGTGACCTTGACATCAATATATGTATTCTTGCGAAAATCGTCAGGTGGGTGTACGCTAAAAGCAATCCAACACGTTTTATTCATGAATTTTCCAGAAAAACTCGAAACACGTGCATCACGAAAAGAACAGCACTTGCACAAATTAGCAATACATGCAAACAGCAAATAACTAATAATAACAGCACGAGCAAAAGAGCTCAGCGTCTAACAGCTGACCAACTCGTAAAGCGAACAAGACTCCAAAGAGATTCAGAGACCCTCAAACACATTCCAAAGACTTTCACTCGTCTCAGCACCTCCGGGTTTTAATACTTTTTCCGACAGGATGTTACGTCACATAGAATCGTCTAGTACATTCTCTACATATTACATGTTCCTAATAGAGATAGGACAAAATTCTAGTATTTTCGAGGAGCTTCATTTTGTCGCCAAGTCACCAAAATGATCGTAATGGTCGGGGATAATTGGCTTCCATTCCCCCGGCATCCAATAAAAACCTCTGTAAATGTCTCTTTCCAACCTTAGGACTAGCAATGCTAAGAAGTGACATTACAGGTTCGTAACAATATCAAATTTTGAACCTAGTCGGTCGATGAGAAGAGATTCAAAATGTTTACTCGATTCACTTCACTTTACGACGAAGCTAAGCACAAAACGCACCACCTGTTGACGTTTACGAGAAAATCAAAAAGAGAACACTCCCTCTGATTAATTTCAATGAAGGATATTGATTTCAACTAGAAAATACTCTGGTGTTTAAAAACTCTTGTACTTTTAGGAACAGTTTGATATTTAAATCTTTAAATTTTTCTGCTGTACATTCAGCTTTTTCATTTTTCAGCTGATTTCTGAATTTTTTAAACATCTGATGTGAACATGAAACATCATATTCCCACCAGAAAACATTCAGTAATATTCATTATTGATTGCGAAAAATACTATTTTTTCTTCCACTTTGAAGTTTCAAAGAATTGAGATAGGTGTTGTTGTTTGCTAAGCGACGAAGTCTAAATTGTTAGCAGTGATTAGGACTGCTGCCATATTTCAGTATAACGCATTGATTGACGCATCTCATTGATTTTGTTATTGATTGGACCACATCAGAAAAATGTCAGGGTTTGTATATGTTTAAGCAAACGGTGAATGTCAGTACTGTAGGATATTTTAAAGGCTTTTTTTTGCTAATTTGCTTATTTACAGGACATTGTTATTAGGTCAAATGCAAATATTTTGTACAGCTCTTTAATGATGATTTAGTGTTAAATTCAATACAGTAAATAGATTCACAGATCAATAAAGTAAAGTTTATTGATTATATATATATATCGAAAATATTATGCTTATTTAGAAAAAATGGAAAAAGAAACAAAAGCGATTTAGATTAGATTTTTTTCGGGAAATCAAGGAATTTTCTGATTCATTAAAGATATTTTCTGTATCTGTAGAAAAGACTGAACCATTTTTGGTTTAATTAGACATCACACTGTTACGTTTATAGTTGTTTATTTTAAAAATCGTGAAACATCCTTTTATGTACAGAAAATATTTTCAATCCGTTTTATAAAGAGAAAAGGGGGGAAGAAAAGAACAAAAGAATTTCTACACCCGAAAGCAACACGTGAAATCGGAGCGAAATTAATCATTCCTTTTCCTATGTGAAAAGTGAACTTCAGCTTCAACCAGTGTTGTGCATTTAACACGACTCACGTGAACCATCTAGCTAATTAGATTACCTCTTCTCTGCTATCTCGTAACTACAGTAGAGGAGGGGGGTCATCGTATTAGAGAGTAGGTATGAATCATATTTGATTCGCTTGGCGATTAACGTGTTAAGAGTTCTCTTGCGCCTTTCAGGCTCTGATTTGGACTCTGACAAAGAAGCTGCTGATATGGGTTCCGCAAATGAAATTTTTAGCTCAACAGACATTAAGAAAAATAAATTTATTTATTATTATTATATTGTATATTATATTATTATATATATTATTGCCCATTCCTCGACAACAATCAATGGAACGATTATGGTTTTATTTTTCCAATCGAAAACAAAACTGTAAAAAAGTTATTCCCCAAAAAACTGAAATATCCGATCAAACGCAAATTGTATCTTTTTTCCAAAAGAAATTAGAATTTTTCGAAGTACTTTTTACTTTGGATTATTCTTAGCATTCCTTTTATCGGAAATAACGAATCGTGGCTTTTTTAGATGCTTATTTTGTACTTCCAAACATCGAATCCGTTTTAGAGCGGCCATCCATCTTAGCGGCCAATTTTCCTGGGGGTGGAGGATGGCTGCTGTACAGAGGTTTCACTATAATAATTCTAAAAATGCGTTTTCCGGATCCAGGGAGATATAAAACATAAAGATTCAACAAAATATCGATGCCGAATATATAAGATTGCATCATTTTCCCTTGGCATCCTTCGTACGCGAAACAGTAAAAAAGGGACCGAAACATGGATTTCACATTCCACATAATCTGCTCTGGGTGCTTTTCAATTATTCAGAATTCTTCAGCCCATAAAAGCAACAACAGATGAGATTTAACGGCATTTTTTTCCTTTTTATGTCTCTCCATAGCTGTTGCCGTCGGAAGTACCGAAGCATTAAATCCAAACCTGCATCGCCGAGACGTACCCGTAATTTCCGGTACGCTTGAACAGCCAAAGCAATCATGATCCACGGCTAAATATAACACCGGGAGCTAAAAATATCGGATGCATCATAAACCTTACAGTGGTTTTTCCCACAATGTTTGCCCATAATTTTTTAATACACCCACCGGAAAAAGGCTGGAATATTTTTAGCCATTCTTTCCGAAAAACCACAGAATCGATCGGCACTTGAGGGACTATATTTGGACTGTATTACGGGGGAGAGAGGTGTTGATTTAGGTGTGAATAAAGAAGGATTTGTGCTACTTTAAATAAGGAGAATGTGCTGTGAAAATTTTACACTAACAACATAAATCTTAGTGAATGAAAAGAACAATATTATTTACCTAGTATAGCATGTGTAAAATAAATTTATAGGACTCATTTTATACATAGCATTAACTACATATAAATTTAACATCTAGATTGTATTTTGGATTCTTTCCAGAAAATCACTGGATAAGATCAGTGGTTGAGGGAACTATATTTGGAACTGATATTTCAGGGTATTATAGGATGTTAAATTTAAGGTGTAGATAGAGGCAGGGTGTACTTTTTTCACTTTAAAATGGGAGAAGGTGCTAGTAAATTTATAACAACATAAATCTTGCTTAGTAGAAGAAAACAATGTATATACCTAGTATATATATGTATAAAATGAGTATAGACGCATTTTATACATAGCATTAGCATTATAAAGATTTAACATCTAGATTGTGTTTTTGGATTCTTTTCAAGAAAAAATCACTGGAATAGATCAGTGGATTTGAGGAACTATATTTGAACGATATTCCAGAGGTATTATAGAGATATGTTAATTTAGGTGTGAATGAGCTAGGAATTTGTGCTACTTTAGAAATGGGAGGAAAATTGCTGGTAATTTACACTAACTTTAAACATAAATCTTAGTGAAAGAAAAACAATATTATGTACCTAGTATATATAAAATGGAGGTATAAGACGCATTTTATACATAGCATTAACGTTATAAAGATTTAACATCTGAATTGTGTGGATTCTTTCAGAAAAAATCACTGAATAGGAACAGTAGTTAAGGGAATATATTTGAAGGATGTACTGCAGGGTATTATAGGGAGAAGTGTTAATTTAGGTGTATGAATAGAGCCAGAATTTGTGCTACTTTAAATGGGAAGGTGCTGGTAATTTACACTAACAACATAAATCTTAGTGAAAGAAAAACAATATTATATGCCTAGTATATATATAAAATAGGTATAAGACGCATTTATACATAGCATTAACCGATTATAAAAATTTAACATCTGAATTGTGTTGGATTCTTTCAGGAAAAAAATCCACTGAATGAACAGTAGTTGAGGAACTATATTTGAAGGATGTTACCCCAGGAGGTATTATAGGGAGAGTGTTAATTTAGGTGTAAGATAGAGCCCAGGAATTTGTGCTGCTTTAAATAGGGAGAAGGTGCTGGTAATTTACACTAACAGCATAAATCTTAGTGAAAGAAGAACAATGTATTACCTAGTATATATATAAAATAGGTATAAGACGCATTTTATACATAGCATTAACGATATAAAGATTTAACATCTGAATTGTGTTTGGATTCTTTCAGAAAAAAATCACTAGATAGATCAGTAGTTGAGAACTATATTTGAACGATATTCCAAGGGTATTTATAGGGGAGAAGTGTTAATTTAGAATTGTAAGATAAGGCAGAATTTGTATACTTTAAATAGGGAGAAGGTGCTGGTAATTTACACAACAGCATAAATCTTAGTGAAAGAAAACAATGTATATACCTATTATATATAAAATGGGTATAAGACGCATTTTATACATAGCATTAACGTTATAAAGATTTAACATCTGGGTGTGTTTAGGTTCTTTCAGAAAATCACTTTAAGATAGAGACAGTAGTTAGGGAACTATATTGAAGGATATTGCGAAGGTATTATAGGAGAGTGTGGTGGGTGTAGATAGAGCCAGGGGAGTTTATGCTACCTTAAATGGGAGGAAAGTGCTGGTAGTTTTACACTAGCATAAATCTTAGTGAATGAAAAGAACAATAGCTTTGCCAATCGGCATAACAGATAACCTCCCAACCACGTATAATTTTAAAATCGATGTAGTTATATTCTTAAGAAGCCAACTTTTGCTCAAATTATGTATGTTTACCTGCAAAATATGACTTGATAATATTATGATGAGCAGTGGCGAATCGAGGGATTTAGGTTAGGGAGGATGGAGATCATAATAACTTTGTATCGTCGTGACATCTCCAAATTTTACAGAGTGGAACGAAGGTATTTTTCTTAACCTATTATCATAGGCTTCGAAATCCACTTGCATCCATGGTATGGCAGGGGTGCAAGAATATCCTCTTTATTCGAGGAGATTTCCGTCAAATTTGACGTTTAAATAAACATGTATGCGGAGAGAGTATTTTAACATTGATTGAAAACAAATAAAATAAACATGTTTTATGACAGGAAATATTTTTTTTAAAATTTACATATTTATGGC
>BGPR01026066.1:0-21818 GCA_013235015.1 Araneus ventricosus | reverse complement strand
AAAAATTAACTAATTTTAATGGTTTAATCAACTTTTCGGATTCAAAAATTTGACAACAATCTTATTCTTGCCTTAAATAATAAGTGTCCAAAGTTTATTTGAAATCAGTCCAGTAGCTTAGAAACATACCCACATACATATACACAATTACTTTTATTTATATCAAGATATAAAAATAAATTTTTTGCTCATAAAAAAACTATTAATAGTAGGAAAAAGAAGTAAAAGAAATACTCTAATATAAATATGGTAGATTCCAAACTCATGATAGGAATTTTTATTTCAATTTCGAAATTTTTCTTTTTTTTAAGCTTCTTAGTTGTTTACAAAATCGAAATATATGTCACTCTAGAGAAATCCACGCATTGAAGGTCGATGAGTGTGGTTATATGAATAAAGTAAAATGACCATGCTTATTATAAAAAAGTAGATATTATTTTAAAAAATAACTCTAATAATCTTTAATGACAATAAAGCCAAAATAAGTCCAAAATGAAGTTCAAAAAAAAATTAAATTCTCTAAGGTCAAGCAAAAAATTGCTTCATATCAATTTCAGCTGTTGGATACGAGAAAGTAACAAAAGGAAATGTTCTTCTTTCCAATTCCTCACATACTTAACAATGAGCCGAATTTTGTGTTCATCTCCATAGCACTGTGAAAATAATCAAGTATATTTCTTGTACCTTTTCCTTTTGACCGGTTACGTCTAAAATTGTATACAATATTCAAATTTGGCATTAACACTACATATCAAACTTCATTTAGCTAATTTGTTCTGTTTGCGATTTATTGTGTGTATATTTCCTTTAGATGAATTTCTTTCAATAAATGTTTAGAAGTCTAGAATTTTGATGTGAATATTGAATATAAATTTTATTCATACAAGAACTGTGCACTTTTACTGACCAACCCACTAACAGGCAGAATTCTAAGATGGACTTATCAGGTCTAAATCCTTCCATCAATATTTTAATTATTTTTTCATAAAAGGAACAGGAATTACGATGCAAATACTCCTCATCACTAAACTCCTTTAGCAAAAGACAATTTTCTGTACTTTTAATAGTGAAAAAACTTTGCTGTTTTATCTTTGTTAATTTTAATCAAGGATAAAAATCCAGCGCATCAATATCTTTCAATTTTTAGATCACTGAATAATATATACTACGAAAAACTGAGTTAAAAGCACACAATTTTCAATCACATAAAATGCAATAATTTAAACCACATAAAAGAATAAATGTCTTTTTAATATCAAATTTTATTCACATTGCAAGAATGTATAACAAAGGATTGAATTCACAAGGGGTTTGTTCGAGAAAGATTGCTGAAAACATCACAGAAAAAAAACATGAGTCTAAATTAATTATAATGGATTACAACACTTGAAGTGGGTAAATATCTACAATAAAATTTGAATTTTGATCAGACTTTCGACAGCAACATATCTTGCAGATGAAGAAATACAGGATGGAATTGCTAACCATATGATTCCAGCCAAATTAAGCACCATTTAAGTGCAAATGCAGGAACACATAAATGAACTTTTGAAAACAGAAGTATAAACAGTCTTTAAAAAAAAAAAACCAAGAACAGTAGAGAAAATAGTAAAAAGTAGAGTTCCAGAATGAAGAATATATATAATATGTAGTGTGAATGCTCTTTTCCAGTAAGTCTGGGACAATAGATCTAAGTCCAATTTTCACTTTAGGATGATGAATCATTTCCAGTATGATCAAAGCATGCAGTAATCTAATATCATTAATACATGTCTAATATCATTGCAAATAGAACGGCCAACAGTGTAATGATCGTCAGTACCACAGGGGAGCATTCTTTTCATTTCCCAAAGAATCTGTTCTGATAAAATTGAGAAGTAATATTAATCCTTCAAACTAATGTTGAGGCATCCATAAAAAATTCACCATATGTTAGACAGTGTTGATACAGCATTAAAAAATAAACATACAAATATTGAGCAAAAGAAGAGAACAAGTGTTTTTTATGCTATTTCAAGAAAATAACTGAGCAGCATTGAACATTACATTAAATATAAAATTAAAAAATAAATATATTTATAATGCTGTTTCGTATTTTTTATGTATTCTCCCCCCCCCCTGAAATTGTGTGGAAAATCAATAAAAATGTGCAATATGATTTTATTGCATGTGTCCAAATATATTTCGGTACTTATGCATTAACGCCACCGCAGCTACAGATTTGGCGGTTTTTAAGTGCCGCCAATCAAAAAATGGCGTCAAAAATCAGTAAACAGCAAGGAATCCAAAAGATAACTGCGTGTGCATGTGAATAAAGCAAGATTGCTCTTTATTGGCGCATTAGCGCAACTTCAACTGCGGTGGCGTTAATATGTAAGTACCTATATTTCATTCTTCAGCTTTTAAAAAAAGTTAATACCCTCTTAGAAATTTAAGAGAACTAAGAAAAATAAAATTAATAAACAAAACAATAAAAATAAACTTACAGATCCACCACATCATAGATTTCTTTTATTCAACAATTGCAGTATTAAACTTGTGGCTCCCTCGATTTCTTAACTTTGCTCAGACATTTAAGGACTGAACTAATTTCTGGTTACACCTTTATATTCAGATTGAAAAATTTCATAATCCAATGACGTGTCACAGTGATTTCAGATGGTCCTAATGATAAAATAAAAAACAGTCAATTGACAATCTAAATGGAAAGTGTCTAAATTTTAGAAGGATAAACTTTTAGAGTTTATATATACTATGTTCATTTCGAATAACGTATGAATTTCGATTACTTTTCAAATAGGTAATTACATAAAAATTTTTAACTGTGCTTGCAGCCTTAACTTGCTTGTATTCACATGGAGCAGCCAAATTACTAAAGCAAATCTTTTTCTAAAGAACAGGAATGTGCCATTGCTTTTATGTTATCAATATTCTTATAGTATATATTTCAATCCTTATAAAATATTAACATATATTTTTAAAAAAAACCAATATCTAAGCCAGGGGCGGATTCCGTTTGTCTGGAGATTTTATAAGGTAAAGAAAATTTCACTCCCTCTGCCATTTCTTTCTTTAATTTCAAAATGGTTGATGAGAGCTTTTAAACAAGGCGTCAGATGCATAAGTTAAAAGTCAGTCAAAGGAAGGGATTGAAAATAGGTTTCCAACCCATAACTTCTAAGCAACAGCAGCTATCGAAAAACTTTAAATTATCCAACTTCAATAGCAAAGGAATTGTTTTGGGGGGAAAAAAATTTCAGCTCCTCATTATTTCCATCTCCTTTGAGCTGGAAGGGCCATCTAAGAATTCAGCAAAAACTTTCATCCTCCTAATAACATATCTCTTCACTGTTCAAATACAATCAAAATTATTCCAACTATCTTGTTCACAAAATAATACAGACAAAGCAATAGATTTCAAAATCATAAAACAAAACATAATTATGGATGTCATATAAACCATTGTTATTTAGTTAGATGTTGATTTATCTACTATTTGCCAGGAGGATAAAATTTCAGAATCATGAATGAAAACTTATAGCTAAAACCACAAGGCTGTATAAATGCTTGGGCAGAAAGGAGACTGAAACAGATTGTATATCCTAAACTTTGACATCAAATTTCACTAAAACAAATAGATAATGTCTTAGAAAAAAAACGGTACTTACGTATTAACGCCATCGCAGCTGAAGTTGCGCTAATGCGCCAAGATTGGCAGCACTTAAAAACCGCCAAATCTGTAGCTGCGGTGGCGTTAATACGTAAGTACCAAAAAAACTGTCTAAATATTCATCAATGCATATCATACCTTTTAGCAGACAGTTTATCAATATATATATAAAAGTAAATAATAAGAAATACTACAGCAGACAACTATAGCTTGAAATTAAGTCAAATAAATATTGCTATATTGATAAGCATAGAAAAAATAAGAGTAGTTTTTTAATTCTCCTTTTATTTAATAATAATTTGCAGTAATCTTAGAACAATTTTAAATTTAAAAATACTAAACCATTTATGCTGTTAATAATTTACCTAATTACTATAAAATACGAAATTTTCAAAATTACTTTAAAAAGTAATGAATAGAATGGAATAAAATTTATATATTTTTGCAATATATTTTGTTACATCCTTTCATTGAGTGGTATAAAAAATATTAAAAAAACATCAAGTTGTTAATATTTTTTAAAAAATACAAAAAAATAAAAATATTTCATTTATTTAAAAATATTTCATTCATTTAAAAAAATTTTTTATTTAAAATTGAAGAAATATTTTATTTTAAAATCAAGTGAAATGCCTTCAAAAAATGAGCATTCAATTACTGAATATTCAGTATTAAATTTGGTGGAAAACAAAATATTCGGCCAAATCACTATCCATTACATTATAATCATGACTGCATATATACTATAATTTGCCATCACATTTAAATGATATAAATTGTTTAAGTATCTAAAAAATGTCTAAATACTTATTACCATGTAATATCTCACTGATAACTTTGCTGACATTACATAAATATAAAATTCTGCATAGATAATGATAAAAATTAATAATATACAACATCTGCCAAAGGTATAGCTTGAAATTAAGGCATGCAAATGCTGATATATTAATATATATAGCAAACCAATAATGAACTTTATAATTCTCCCTCTATTTAATAATAATTTATATTCCCTAAAAAGCAATTCCAAAACTGAAATAATAAAATCTATTATTATTGAATGATGTTAATAAGTGGTCCGAATCATAGAAAAATATTTAATTTTCTAATAATTTTTTATAAAATAAATAAAATGGAAATTATATACTTTTACACAATTTTGTGATTGCACTTTTTTTATTTAAGATATTATTTTCACTATCTCAAGAACACAAATTATGATTGCACATTAAATCATAATACAAAGGGAACTTGTAAATTTTCATAGAAAGATAGCAATAGCAAGATAGAAAACATTATTTTTGAATAAAGTATTATGTGTAAAGAATAAAGAACTGATGAAATAATACAGTTAACTAACTGATACAGTCAAGATTGCCGAGTTTACTTTCTATAGAAAAAAAACATTTGCATTCCAAGAAGAATGCAAGTACATTTTCCATCATAGAAACATGCTAAATTAAGCAATGCTTATTTATGAAAGATAACAAATCATAAAATCAGCAATTTTTGGTTAAGTTCTTAAATTTAAATGTGCCTTTCAAAAAAATTTTTAATGATTCTAATAAACAGTTTAAACCAGTTTTCAACAAAAAATAGTGTTATGAAACTAGTTTCCTGAAAAAAAGACAATTTCAATGCAAAATGTAAGCTTCACATAAATCACGAATTTACTTCTTTAACAAAATAAACATTATATAAGATTACATACTAAAATATATATTATAACAACATCAGACAGCATTCTTGCATACCTATAAGAATGAAATTTAAGTAATTATTTCTAAGAAATGTTCATTGCATCACAGTTATAGGACAACTATTCTGTATAATATCAAACTATATATCAAGGGCGGGGGAACCTTTTTGCACTGAAAAGCCCCATTAAAGGCTTCTGTTGGGCAAAAAGCTGTAGAATCGTAAGGGTTATTGTTCTGCAATTATTATATTATAGACAATTTTATACTTCAATACTAATTGTAAATAACTGGTAAGGCCAGGTTCCCCATCCCTGCTATATGTTATTAGTAAATTGCATTTTGAGCGTTTAGTTTAAAAAAGCATTTTAAAATTTCAGTTTTTAAGGTTATTAGATAACAAAAATCGTTCTTTCCCAGTTTTTATTTTAATATTCTGTCTTTTTTTGGGGGGGATTGGGAAACACCTTCAACTTTTTAAAATTTAATAAAGGAAATAAAAGCACTAAAAATTAATAGAACATTCACCGAGCTAAAAGCGATACTATATTTCTAAAATTTAATCTAAAGTCATAAAAGCAATAGGTGCAAAACGCACCTTTAACAGTTCGAGACACAATTCAACGATCACAGTTCTGCTTCAAAACGGACCTTCAGAACTATGTTTTTCATTTAGACATGCACAACACAATAATTTACAACCTTTAAATCAAAATAAATAATAGCAGATTTGTTCTCTTAATACACTACCTGTTTTCCATTTAGACATGCACAACACAATAATTTACAACTTTTGGATGAAAATAAATAATAGCAGATTTGTTCTCTTAATACACTCCCTAATATTTTCCCACTAAAATCAAAAATTAACAACGCTATTCGGAAAGTACATAAATACACTGTATTACCAGCAAGTTCTTTTGGCAATACGAATGCTGGCTTTAAGCATTGCTAACTGTAAAAATAAGGTAGCGTTAACCGGAGGACACATTTCCTACCTCTCTCTAACCTGTTCCGGAACGAGTATGGTTCCTGTTAGCGCCTGGGCGCTAACAGGAAATATGCTTGTTCAGCTATTCGGCCAATGTAGGTTTTACTACATTTGGCAAGTACACGCTTTCTAGGTGAAATTTTATTCCTTTCCATTTCAAGTTTTTTTTTTAAATCCTAGCATACGCTTTCAGAAATTAATCTGATTTATTTTATTAATAAGCGCAATTTTGGCATTTTTCTGCGATAACTTCGGAAAATATTATAGAACAAAAATAATTTTTACAACTTTTTAAAATATGTATATTCTCGTTATATATATATACTCTACCATCCACTAGCAAACTCTATTTAAATTTGACGTTGATGTTTTCCCACAACACTCCTAGAATTGCAACATTAATTGAGCGTTGCGTTTGTGTTTTATATTATTTATTCTTCCCCTCACCTTTGTTTATACTTATAGTTTCTTCCTATTAGAACTTTCGACATTTTTTTACATTTTGTTCATTTGTTGAATGTTTATTTTGATTATGCAATTTTTTTATTTCAACAAATTTTTAAATATTATTTTCCAATAATATTTTCAGATAAATATAGAGAAAATCATCCAGTTCCATTGTTTAATCAAATCGCATTTTCCTTTCTAAAGAATTCAATGTAAAAATGATCCTCAATTTTTTTTAGATTTTTCATATTATAGATCAGTATTATCTTAATGATTCCAATTTTATTTCTTTTATGTGCTACTAATTTTAGCACATTTCTAAAGATTAGTTCTCAATTTTAATTTGAGCATTCTTTGTTTTGCTGTAATAAAATGCTGTTCATTTTCATTGCTTCACAGGTTTTTAAGTCCTGTGTTGTTTTTAAACGACAATGTTTTCAGGTTGGCATATTTTCTGTAAACTGCGAGATGTAGGATCGTTGGGCCTAGAGCTACCAAAATCGGAGGTAAATTTCTTAGGTGCTCACTGAACGAGGGCTTCCCAACATTTTAAACATATTTTTAATTAACTAAAATTAAGCGAAATAATAATTTTTCCCTCAATAACCTCGGAGTATAATACCGCACAAAAAACATTTTCACACACTTTAAAATTCAAAATACGCTTTTCGGTAATACGAATTTTATTGTCATGCGACTTTTTCTTTAATTTTAATAAATTTTTCAAAATTAATTTTAAACACAATATGTAACAATGATTTCCATTGTTTTAATAAAATTCCTACCAATTTTATTGTTTCGTCAAATGCTTAACTTGTATGTTTTTGCCAATCTTAAAGTTATGATTTAAAAATTGCTTTCTTTGGATATTAATTTCCAAAGCACAATTTTTATTTTTGATTTTATTAACATTATAGTGATTTTAGTCTGGCATTCTCAGGGCCGGATTAAAAATAGGCAAAGCAGGCCTATATGTTGCCCGCGAATTTTTTTTTTTTTTTTGGGGGGGGGGGGGGCGAGAACTGCATGAGTATTTATAATTTTATCTTAAGATTATTGTTGTGCTTAAGCTTTTGATACGCACTGTAAGAAGAGTGATATTTATGCCTATAGTTGTTCATTTTATTTCAGTACTGAGTAAAGATTTAACCCAGATTTTTATAGGATTTTTACCTCTGGAAGGTCTTATAAAATCGAAGAATGAAATCAAAAGGACAATGATATTCATGCGGCTTTGAAGAACGACAGTCGTTTTAGAAATGCGGAGTTTCAATTAATCTCAAGCAATCTTGTAAAGAGGACAAAATTTTTTGAGTAAAAAAATTTAAACGAAACAATTTTATTTTACTATACAGCATTTTTTAAAAAGTTAATAATATGAAGAATATTTTTTCCACAGTATCCTTCACGGATTCCAAGATCCGCCGCTGTATATATTTAGTAAATTAAATTTAAATATTTATAATTTAACCAATTACATCTTAATTAATTAATTTGAAATTAATAATTATGTTAATTTATTCTTAATTTTAAAGATTTCAAAACACGGAAAGTTTTTTTTTCTATAGTACGCCCCCCCCCTTTAACGGAGTCCGGGGGCCGCCCTCGGTTGTTAAAACTAAAATATGAAAAATAAACAAAAAAAAAATCGTATTCACATGCAGATAAACACCAGAAATTGTTATCTCGTAATCGAGGAAATAAAAATATTTTTACAAATATGTAAGCAAGAGAAACCAATGAAACTTCAAGATTTAATTTGTAACAATAAGACTCGTATGAAAAAAAATTTTTAAAAAAATGTATTCTGAAGTTTTATGTAAAGCTTTAAGATAAAATTCTTAAAACGTTCCCCGATTCCCACTCCCACCGACCTCAAAAAAGGTCCTCTTACAAAGATGTCTTTTCATAATAGATCCTTTCACAAAGATCATAACAGCCCCCCCCCCCATACGGCGCGGAAATGACCGCAGAATGAGGAATGCAATCCTTTATCCAAACCCTGGCAGTTTAGAGAAAACAACTGTTTTTTCGGCTTAACGATTTCCTTAAACTTAGCAACTTGAATGCCTGCACCTGGATGTTTCAAATCATTTCTGAAGGTTACCAGTTTGGGATGCAAAAGATCAATTTATCACTCTTGAAAGAGAGACCCTTTTTGTTGAAAAGAATTGTGAAATGTAGCAATAATCTTGAAGAAGAAGTATTCAACCTGTTGGCACTGTTAACACAAAACAAACGTGACTAATCAAATCAATCACCGGTACGTTTAGTGTTAAATGATGCGTTGGTTGAGGACAGGTGACCCAATTTTAATAAGCCATTTATTTTTCTACTTTTAGTGTATTTCTTCAAAAGTTAATTACATTTTTTAAGATAAATAAATTACAAAAAGATTCTACTACTTTCTTTTATTAAAATTATTTTTCTACCAGTTTAAGTTTCTCAGTTTGTAAATCAAATATAAAGCCCAGAGAACAGTAAATGAATGCAGTTATGAGCTGCTACTACTCAAATATCAATTTGAAATCGTTGCTACAATTTCAAATGCACTTAAACTTTAACAAAAATGGTATAAAAACAAAAAAAGGGAATTTTGTGAAATAAATGTAATAAACTCTATAATTCGAGCCAATATTAAACAGTGTTCAAAACACAATCATTCATGCACAATCAGAAAACGGTTATAAATTTATATATAAAAAGCATTTATAAGAACGAAAAACTAGTTCAAATCATTTTTAGTTTGATGTTTTATTAATTGTTTCGTTCTGATT
This sequence comes from Araneus ventricosus, assembly GCA_013235015.1. Lineage (NCBI taxonomy): Eukaryota > Metazoa > Arthropoda > Arachnida > Araneae > Araneidae > Araneus > Araneus ventricosus. The sequence goes on along the minus strand of BGPR01026066.1, from coordinate 12,233 downwards.
ACGGAATTCTAATTGAATTTGTTGAAAGATTGATAAGGTATGTATGATTTGAAACAGGGCTAAAAATTTAATAAAATTCTCAATGAAAAGGAAAATATGCTAAAAGTGGTTAAAGCGTAAAATGCGTTTAAAAATTGTAAGAAATCAACATTTATCTTAACGTAATTAATTGAAAAATTTAAAGGCAAAAAATGACGAGAGGCTGTCTTTTTCAAACAGCCGCTGATGTTCAAGGCGTAGAACTACTTTACGCACGTGACTCTTTTCCGATCTTCAATTTTTTTTGTAACTTCTGTTGTTATCTTTTATCTCTAAAATAAGACATTAATTATGTTTTAACTATGTAGTTACCGAGATATAGAGGACCGCGTCACCAATTCATGCGTATTTTTGCCCAACTTTGCGACAGAGTAGTCGCTAAATTACAATTCCGACTTTCAATTTTTTTTTTGTAACTTCTGTTGTTACCCTATATCTCTAAAATGAGACGTTAGTTATGCTTTTAACATATGTATACCGATATATATAGGATCTCCTATACAACGTTTTTTGTGGCGTTTTGGCATGTGAATCAAATTTCTTCCTGGAACCCAATGGGAAGAACGTAGCCCTACGTTAAAAACTTTTCGCAGGAGTGAACTGTGAATCTTCTCACAAAAGCCACCATTGGACCGATTGCTCACACTAGGGACCCGCGATTAAGGGACCCGCGTCAGAATAACATCTACTCTCCGCGCAGTTCAGTGGCTTAACTATTGTGAGCTAGGCAGTGAAAGTGTCCTGGACGTTATTACCAGAGGGTGAAGAATTGAGTTTAAGAATTTAAAAGAGTTATCTATATACAGTCGAACCTCTATTTTGCAAATTTTTCTGTTTTGCGAACTTTTTCTTTGAACCAAGAACATTTTGCGTATTTCTTCGTAAAATAACCTCCAAATAGCGAAGTGCATTCTCTATTTAACAAACTTTTTCTTGTGATCCAAATTTTTTTCTTTCTGAACATTTCAAACTTATTCTTTCTTTTAACAAATTTTATAGTGAACAATGACCTTGAACTGGTTTTACCAGTCGCCTAACTCACCGAGAGCAGTAAAATCGCTGTCATTCTTTGCATTTCATCCAGGAAGTGTAACCTTTATCCACCCCCTCCACTGTCTACTTCACTAGAAAAACTTTCAATATCTCCCTTTCACTCTCAATGGTGCTGTCGTGTCCTTGAACTAGTCTCCTGGTTTCTAGATTGTTGATCAGAGTCGTGCTGGTAATTTCGGTTCTTGTAGCTGGAAAATGTCAAAGCGAAATTGTCTGAGCACCAAAGAAAAAAATTAATTCTTCATGAGGTGGATAAAGGCGCGAAGAAAAAGGATATTGCTTTAAAATTTGGTATTCCTCCAAACAGCTTATCAACCATAATAAAAAATTGTGATAAGATACAAAATTATGATTAATCGAATTTTTGTTCGAAACGTTTAAAAACATGTGTCTATGAAGATGTGGATGAGGTAGTTTTGAAGTGGATACACACAATGAAAATGTTCCGATCTCTGGGCCTTTTATAATTGAGAAAACTCTTCAATTTGTGAAGGCTCGACGAATTTCGAGGAAGCAATGGATGGCTTGAAAAATTTAGAAGAAGACACGGGTTTATGGCAAAAGTAATATATGGTGAAAGTAAACTCGTTGATGATAATGATAGGGAAAATTGGATAACGGATACACTGAGTAAAATTTTAAAAGACTATAAGCCAGAAAACATCTTAAATGCGAATGAGACTGCTTTATTTATTCAATATTTGCCTCAAAAGACATTAACTATTAAAAAGGAAAAATGTTTTGGAGGAAAACAAAGCAAAGCAATATTAACTGTCATGTTAGGTGCAAATATGACTGGACATCAGAAATTGAAACCATTAGTTATCGGAAGAAGCAAAAATCCAAGATGTTTAAAAGACGCAAAATCTTTGGAGCTTGATTATGACTTCAACAAAAAATCTTGGAAGACGTCAGAAATTTGTGAAAAATGGGTTCAAAAGTTGGACAAACGTATGATTGCAGAGTGTCGCAAAATTGCTCTCGTTTTTGACAATTGTCCCGCCCATCCGAAGGAAATCAACCAAAAACTGAAAAATTTTATAGTGTTTTACTTGCCACCAAACACTGCATCAAAACTGCAGCCAATGGATCAAGGGGTGATAAAAAAAATTCATAATATACTATCGCAAGAAAATAGTGCTAAAAGTTATCACTGCGCTTGAGAACAATCAATCCATACTAAAGATCAACTTACGGGAAAGCATATCAGAAATTTCCAAAGCATGGAACTATGATATCACAGGTCGTACTATTCACAACAGTTTTGCCAAAGCTGGATTTTTTTGTCAGCAATGAGAATTCAGCAAGTACGGAGGACGCGCGAAGACGGTATTCCTAAAAAAATGTGGATACAGCTAAGGGAAAAAGAAGAAATTAACGATAATATGGTGATGGATGATTTTCTTTCACTTGATTCTGAAGCTGAAGCCTCGAAAACACTAAATTAATTGGATATTTTGGACAGTGTGAAAAATAAAAATAATACAGCAATGAATTGCGACGAAGACGATAATGAAGATGGAAATGATCATGATGCATAAATCAGCAAACCTCCTTATGATGAAAATGATAAAATCATTTGAAACAATCCGACGCGGATTACAGTTTGAAGAAAATACGCCTGAAGGGGTTTTTGGTGCATTGCAAAGATGCGAGACGTATTATGAGAGAAAACACTTTTTCAAACAAAAAAAAACTCAGACAAAATTAACAGACTTTATCAGTAATCAAATTTAAGGACGCATGTGGTAATGTATGCTTAAAATTATTTGTTAAAATAAAAGTGATAATGTCATTAAAATGCATTAATTTTAATATAAAATTATTTTTTAGGATTGAAAATACAGTGTATTCCTGGACAAGGTTTTGTTTTATTCTTGTTTTCCTTGCAGATTTATTTTTGATGGGTAAGATATATAAAACAAATAGATATTAATTTACAAAATAAAGGTGTGATTAATTACTTTTTTAATAATATTTAGTGTTCATGAATTTAAAATCTGTTTTGTGTAGTTTAAAGTATTTTAAAAGGGGAATCTCTATTTAACGAATTTTCCATATAACGAATTTTTTTTCGGGATTTAGAGACTTCGTTAAATAGAGGTCCAACAGTATATGCAATATGTTTTGAATATTTGCTCAGAAATGTAAACGATGCATCATTATGTGTAAAAGACTAATAATGTTCTTTTAGTTATACTTTAAAACAGTATTATATAGATATTTCTATAGTAAACTAATGTTATTTGAAAATGGCTGTAATTTTATTTATGAATGTATACTTGTAAGTAAAATTTTGAAATAATTTTTGATATTATATTAATGTTGGAAAATACCAATTAAGGTTATTATGTATAAATATTGATTCTAAACAAGCTCGTCTTCATTCAGGTAATTCAACAAGCATATTGAAGTTGCTAAATCTTCTTATTAGTATTCTGACAGTTTAAAAACCACTATTGTATGAACAGTGAAAACCTTGAGAAGTTTTGCAATCAATCAAATATCTATGAAATCCTTAATATCCACATTTCAGTTTAATGTTTCTTTAAAAGTAATTAACACGAATAAATATTATTGTGTTTGTTTTATCTCAACAAAAATGCTGTTTATTCAATTCAGACACAAATAAATATACAATAAAATACTATATAAATTATGAACATTTTGCAAGTAGACTGTTGATTATTTTTGTTGCAAAAATATGGAAGAATCTATTTTGTTGCACTAAAAGGTTAGAGATGTTCATACCAAAATTTTATTGAATACCATTTAAGTAGATTAAATAAAGCACGTTCTTATTCACATCGCAATTCGAACAACTTTCAATAAAGAAAGCTTACTTCAACTTTGTATTAAAGGTGATAGGAAATAGTTTAAAAGTGACATTTGAATTTGAGTGAAAGTTTAATTTCCAAACAGTGACAGAAACGAAAATCTCTGGCTTTAATGTCGACAGTGTATGGGCATTTCCTTCATTTAAATTATAAAAAATAGGTTTTTGTTAGATATAAATCAACGAGCAGCAGCCAACTCAAACGTAAACAAAGCATATTCTGCGAACCAGTTTGCCGCTTTCCGATTGGTCGGAAGAACCGCACAATTTGGCTGCAGCTGAAATATATTTTGATGTTTTATAATTTAAATTGAGTCTGTTCGTTGTAGAACATTGCATTTTTTATAAATATTTAATGTTTTCTGTCTTTATATTGAATGTTCAAGTTTCCCCGCTACTTAATAATAATTTTGCATTTTCTAGCTTAGTTAGCTGCCTATGTCCTGCGGCCTGTATAGAGAAAAAGAATCAGATGTCTTACTCCGCAATTTGTTCAGCCCCCTCACTCGCTATTCAGCGAAACTAGCCACTTTGATTCCTTTTCAAATGGAATTTCGAAACCGGCGCCATGTTTTGTAATGTTGTGTTGTGTGCCAAGACTTTTTTTTTATAAGAATAGGTTAAGTTTAATTCGTGTTTCTCAACTTTTATGAAAGACTATTCACATTAATGAAATATTTGTAACATTATTTTCCCTTTAATAAATAAAATAATGAAGTTTTGTTCTCTTCATGCAACTGCCGTAGACTTTTAAAACGCTCATCCATATGGAATAATACTGCTGACTATGTATGCAATATACCTTCAAATTTTCTGTATTTTTAAAGATTTATTGCTGAATAATATGATCTGATATTAAAAATAACCTCAAAAAATCCTACTTTGACTATTAGTGTCAAAATATTAATTGTTATCTGTTATAATAATTTCCAGCTGTAATTCTATGGAAATTTACAGTATGAATATTGTTTTTATTTGTGTTCAAAGTTAGCCAAAGCAATTTTGAGATGTGTTTTAAGTATACTTAGTTATATCCTACACAAAACTTTCTAAGTTAAAATTTATGTAATAATAATATTTTTGATTATATTGCAGATATTAGGATAAAGTTTCCTAGCATTTTAAATTATTTTGATTTTGAGAAGTTGCTTTGTGATATTTAAGTTAAAAATTGTCTGTTCTGAAATGCAAATAATGAAAGAGCTGATTAAGAATCTGTAGTCTGGTCAATGTTACACTATTTTATTATTACAATATTATATTTAATTTATCACTGCAAAATTGCACTAATTTGGTACTATAAGTATGTCCAAATTATAAATAAACCAGTATCTTTATATAACATTTTATTTCTGGAAAGTTAAATTCCATTTCATTTAGATTTTTCTCATTTTTTATTAATATTTAATTATGTAGAGATTTTCCTGATGAAAATTAAACTTTTCATACTCGTTTGTATAATTATAATGAAGGAAGTTTATCTAGTAAGCATATTAACTAAAATTTTTTAGAATATTAATATATTTTCATTTGTTTTAATTATCACAACTTGACACAAGAAAATTAATTACTTAGTTTATAATTTAGAATTCCCTTAATTCCTTTTAAATAAATATTTCATTCATATTAATAATGCATGTATATTGTGCAGTGTTTTTATAAATAGAAATTTATTTTTATAAATGGATTCTAGTAGACTTTGTTTGTCCTTTCAGACACCTTATGATTTTTGCAGCTGCTGTTTCTGCAGAATTAACTGTATAGAGGAATAAAGCTTATCTACATCATCATGATTTCTCTGCATTTTATTGCTCAGGGAACAAGCGCCAATATGTTTACAATGTATTTATACACAGTATGGTTCACTTCATGACTCAAACCAACACAACCAACCTATATTTAGTCTTCCATATATAGTTTCTGTTTACATTAACTGTTGAATAATAAAAAGAAAGTGATACTCTCTGATCTGAAAATATGTAGAACTTTGTCTTAATAGTTGAATTAAGTGAGAATTCATATTGACATTTATATTTAGATAAACTCATTTATATATATATTGTACATATTCATTTATATTTACCTTGATTCTGTTGATCTTAGTTTGAATAGATGCTTTAACAATGCAGCAATTCTCTACTTAATTTGAGGAAATAAAATTTAGATTTTCTTTGTTGTATCTAAGTTGCCATTACACCCTTATGCAGTTGTATTATATTTTTACATTTTTCTTTGTCTGCAATTATTTTTTACAAATGTCAGAATAATGATGCATAGACCCTAAATAAGTTTGTTAAAAAAATTATGTTATAACCCTTGAGACTGAAGAAAATGTTTTATATTATATTTCGGGTAAGTAATTTTGCTTTAAAAAGTTTCCTCTCATGAATGTAAAAATTTACTCATAAATGATTCTAAACTTTAGATAAACATACTTTTTTTTTCTTTTTTAAAGAGTATGGTTTTAGTAAATCTGAATAGTGAAATTTATTTTTATAGTTAGTATTTTAATCTGTTTATAGTGTTAAGTATTTTTTTAATAATCACCTAGAACACGAAGAGAAAGGACAAGTTTTTAAAAACTTTCTTTTTTTTCAATAAGAATCAAGATGAGTATCAAAGTTATGAAAGATGTAAAATAAAAAAAGTTGAAATATTTTTTTTGCCCATATGTAATTTTTATGATATTTTTGATGATATATTTATGTATAAGCCTGCAAATATTTTTTCAAACAAGAAAATTCTGCCTATAATATATAATTAAAATATCACAATTAAACACTTTCCTATGCTGTGCAGAATGAACGAAGCTCCTGGTAGAAGTACTCTAAGCGTAAAAAGTCGTTCCATTGTGCCCGGCTCTTGGGTGGTTTTTTTATTGCACGCCCTTATATTGAATATTTTTATACTATATATAATAAATCACTTTTGCTCATTAGAAATTGTGCACACACAGTGTTTGTTAGAAATGTTATGTAATTTATTATGTTTCTTCAATAAAAATATGTGACATTATTTTGAGTTCTTTGCATTTATATTATAACATTGTGTTGCAAAACTCAATAAAGATATTTCATTTGTTTTCTGGGTTGAAAAAATTCGGAAAAATTAACTTCAGAAATTAATTTTCTGTATGGAAATTACATTCTATGCATTTTTGTATATTAAAAATTAATTTCTTGTTGAAGACTTACTATTTTCTGGAAGAGATGGTTTAATATTAATTTAATAAAAAAAGTAGTTCCCTTCAGAGGTTTAAAAAATCACATGAATTTTCTTTATGGATATTACATTTTATCAATTTTTGTATCTTGATTAATAATGAATGTGAATTTAAAAAGTAATTTATTGTTGAAGTTCTAATATATTCTGAAAGAGATGGTATATTAACTTTATCAACAAAAATGAATTTCCTGCAGTTTAAAAAAAAAATGCTCTGAAAGAACTTTTATCGATAAAGAATAAATGAAATTTAATAATTTGAAAAATACTTTATACTTCTTAAATTATACATCCATATGTTATAAATTTGGTACTCTACAAGAGACGAATAAATTTTTTAAATAATGTTCCATATTTATTTTTTATTTCTGTATTAAAGAACAGGTGAGTTCAGTGAGAAAAAATAAATGTCAAATTAACAGTATATCAAAAGAAATTAGTTATTAAATTTAAAAATCGTCAAAGACGAGTTAAAAATACAGAAAAACAAATTGTTTAGATCGTTGTCATGACGATAGGGATTGGTTTCGTTTCTATTCGCCTAATAGTGTTGTCATGGTGACGTATACCGGTTAGTTCCTTGAATGGCGAGTGGTGGCGTACTGTCTATGTGAAAGGGAATGTTAAAAAAGTTGCCATTAGGGTCTATAGAAGTGAGACCTCTGATTATTCTTCTCTGTGCGACAGATATTGTTATGCTATGGCGAGCGACGGAACGCAACGACTAAACTGCTTACGATGATTTGACATGACTTGATGCACAGGGCAGCAAACGCCCTCCTAATTCCTTCATTTATATCTTCTTTCAATTTAAATGTTTGTGTCGTCATCATTAAATTTCTAAAATAGCAAACGTGTATTTTTTCTGACTTCGTATCACTACACACGTCACTAGGCTCCCATACTATATATATGTATGTAGAAACTAACTTTAGCATTTTTGTTCATTTAAAATTGTAAGAGATGGCACCACTAATAAAATCGTCTGTTTTATGGCGAAGTGAAGTCACGTCACGCGGCGGGAATTAAATCAGTTCGATGTTGGATTTTCACCGAAGCGGTCGTTATAATTTAGGCTCTCCGTTTTCTGAGCGAAAGTAAATTATGAATTAGCCTGGTGCTATCTCGGAGGTGAACTTGCTCTTATGTTTATTGTTTTAACCCCTTTGTAAATAGTTAAATGTTTTAATTGTGTTTAAATAATAAATTAGTTGATTTTAACTCTCTCTTTTCATTTTGCACCAAATTAGAACCTTTATCCCCTAGACACCTTTCCTACAAATTGGAGGCTCGGCCAGAGATTTAAGCAATGTTCAAAATTTTAACTAAGAGCAGTTTTGGTTTCACCTCCTCGTCGATTTTAACTTTATGAGTAACCTGAATTTCTGAACAACGTCGAGATCTGGCCTTGCATCGAAAAAGAGACACGGCGATAATTTTCAGCAAATTGAGAGCAACTTCAACGAGCGATACGAAGCAACTCAGCGAAATCCAGCGACCACCAGAATTCAGCGAAATCCAGCGACTACCTTGACATGTCGCAATTGTATGCAGTTCCACAATTTCCAGAAGGTGCCATCTTTCAATAGGACGGCGCTCCTCCACACTACGGTAACATTGTTCGTGGGCTTCTGGATAATGCATTCCCCCAGCGGTGGATAGGCAGGGGTGCTGTAACATGGCATGGCCACCACGATCCCTGGACCTAACGCCATTAGACTTTTACTTGTGGGGTTATGTGAAGCAGCATGTGTACAGTGAACGTATCAACGACATTAATCATTTAAAACAGAGAATCACGGACGTTATTCACTTTGTTACACCAGACGTCCTTACCCGTGTGTAGGAAGAACTGGACTATCGTTCAAATGTGTATAGGACAACAAATGGAGCCCACATCGAACTGCGCTGAACAGGTATGCAAATCTGGAGAGTTTCCCTTTTACTTGGTGAAGATGTCACCTGTCTATCTTGTTTCGTTGCTTTCCTGTGACCGGTCAAAAGTGCACCATGACTTTACGGACACACTGTAAGAGCTATAGTCATATAAGAACGCTAATTCCGAATTTTGCCGCCAGGTGCCGCTGTAAGCGGTTTCCTTGCGTAGCGCATAGCAACTTTACTATACCTAGATTCCACTTTTATGACTATAGCTCTTGCCATTCAGAAATTATTGGGGTGACAACGGACTTCAGCGGGCACACTGTATATAAAACATTGCCCATTTTATCTTGTGAACACGATAACTGGAGTAATTTTGTTTTTATTTTAACCGGCGTGGGATACGTTGCAAGGATAGTAAAAACTCGGCTGAGTTCGTAGATGGATTATCCAGCTCAAAGAGGGTGGAAATGGTGGGGGGGGTGAAATTTTCAATTCCCAATAATTCCTTCACAATTGAAGATAGAAATAAAATTCAAATTAGGCGAATTATCACCTTATCATAACGAACAATTTTTGTATTTGAAGTTTTTTTTATAGTTGCAATTGCTTAGAAGTTGTGAACAGAAAAATGATTTCCCCCTCCCCCCTAACATAAACCATAGGGGTACCATTCAACCTATGCATGTTACCCCTTGTTGGAAAGCTCTCGTCATTTGCAGTCTCTTCCACCCTCTTTCATTCTTGCGTCTCTAATCCTTATGAAAACAGAGGGCAAAATGTTCTTTTCCTTATATCTCCGGACTAAAGGATTCTTTCTTTGATTTCCGGCTTGCCCACGGGGATTTTTTTGCAATGGTTCTCATGACACGACATCCGGAAAATTTCTTTAGATCTCCACCGATCATTACCCCTAGAAACCAAAATCACCTATCGTTCAAAAGCTTATATATACTGAGTTTTATATATACAAAGTTTATATATACCCACTTTTAATTTTTTATTCAAAATTTGAGAAATATTTTTATTTTAAAATCAAAAGTGAAATGCTTTCAAAAAGTGGGTATTTAACCAGAGAATATTCTACATTAAATTTGGCCGAATCACTACTCATTACATTACTGCCATTTATAAGCATGACTGCATATCCTATACTCTGTCACAACACTTAAATGATATAAATAGTTTAAGTCTCTAAAAAAATGTCTAACTTCTCATTAACATGTAATATCTCAGTCATGACTTTGCTGCAAGTTTATCAATACAAAAGCTCTGCAAACACAATGGTAAGAAATTACACCTACATAATACACATACATAAAACAACACCTACCATAGATGTATTGCCTTAAATTAAGGAATGTAAATACTGTGATATATATATATATATATATATATATATATATATATATATATATATATATATATATATATATATATGCACATCAAAAAATAGTATACTTTAGTGCGAAGTGGCAAGAAGCAAAACCACACCCTACTCTACAGTTTAAACAATTTCACTCCCTCTAAAATTCCTTTCTCTAATTTCGAAAGGGTTGATGAACATGGATGGAAGGGAAGGCTGAGGGTTCATGAGACCTTTTTAACAAGAAACAATCAGCATGACGGGCGACGATTAATGATTTTTTTAAATGAAACTCCTATCTGCTTACACATAAATCGTAAAAGAAATGCATAATTAGTGATCAATATCTATACTTATAAAAGGTAATATGTGCGTGTGTGTCCGCGGTGTTCAGACGAATCTATAGCATTTACACCCATGAAATTTGGCACACAGGTAGTCGTAATGGTGACTGAATGCACCTCGAAGCGGGAATTTTAAAAATTAATCTAGAATTTTTTTTTATTTAATGTTTTGTGTTGTTTTGGGTCATTTTCAGCACGTTTACGGCTGTAGTATCTTCTCTAATGATAGTTTAAAAACAATCGATGCACCATTGGATAGAACAAACAATTTTCTTTCTAATGAAATTTGTTTTGAGCTTCACACGTAATTTACTGAACTTTGAGAAATTTTTTAAAAAATAGATTTGCCGACAAAATTTTGTTTTCGTATTTAAATTTACTGCATTCCCCGTTCTAATAATGTTATCTCTTTCATTTTTTTCGAGGTAATGAATGAAATATTCCCCCATATTTAAAACAAGGACGGTTAAAACGCCATTTATGGTTGAATATTAATTAATCTTTTCCTTCGCTCCATTTTTTTCCCTGCTCGATTCTGCGTAACCAAGGTCGCAGTGTTCTATTCCCAGCATGCATTTCGTCGAAACCGCGTGAGGTCATAATCGCTTTGCTTTCAGCAAGATTTTGCAGTACGATCGTACCGTCTGTAGTCGGGCCGACAGATCATGGTTTTAATTTGTTTGTTTTTATACTTTTTGATAGTCGATGTAAAGGCTGATATCTTTAGTTTCAGAAGACATGTTCATCCTTCGTGTACTTTCGCTGAAACTGAAAAAAAAAAATGAAATATGACCTCAAGGACCTATTTGCACAATGTGGCTTCAAAATTTAAACCCGAAGCCGAAGATTGTAAACTTTTTAAAAAATTTTTTGAAATTCAGGATGTCACGGACAACGCCGTGAGGGCACTGCTAGTATATAATAAAGGTATTATTTTTGTCACTTTTATGATATATGTTTAATTTTAAAATATAATTATTGATTTCTGCACTACAAATTGTGATAATCAAAGTTGTCTAGTAAAATTTTGATTATATGTCTCTTGATTTATACGTCGTTTTACGACAGTCCCTTGAAAAGTCGTATAAACGGTACTTTACTGTATATCTTATTTTCAAGAGTATTTATTTTTATTCATAATAAATGAGGCCTGGCATGAATTGAACTATATTTAAAAATTTATTTTCTCTGAATATAAATCTCACCCCTTCTCATTACATTAATCTAAATTACAACAGGTGGCTATAATTCAGATTTTCGGACTGATTTTTATATTGTTCGGTGCTCCGATTTCAAATATGGCATCCATTTTTATCAGTCGCGTAAGGATTTTTCACAAAATGGGCTAGAATATATGGGGGGAAAGCCTATTTTACATATCCTGGTGAAAACTAGTTCTTTTCAAAATATTTTACTTACAAATTCATTATTTATGTAAGTATTGGAAATGATTTGCTAAATTAAATTAATAAGAACAGTTACCATTGTTAAT
>BGPR01026065.1:2962-21818 GCA_013235015.1 Araneus ventricosus | reverse complement strand
ACCTCACACACGATGGCAGCGCCATCTGCTGCGGCTGGTGGCCCACAATCGGCCCTCCTGACCAGGTTCTGGCCCTAGAACCAGCATGCATCTGGAAAATATCTGAAAAGAAAAGAAAAAAGAAGAGCAGTTTCTCATTCAAATTATACGCTCGTCTTTTGCTATCAGAATTCCTGGTAACATCTTGGTGTCCCACAGCTCGTCGTTATGTAGGATCCGTCTTAAAATTCATCATTCAGCAGAAATTCTGACAACTCGTCTTAGGGAAGAAACCGTCTTGATGGTAACGTCGTCTTCATTGGAAAAACGTCTTGAAAAAAAACTTCCGTCTTGAGCCCAACAGGCGTCGTGTTGAAAACGTTCGTCGTGGAGAAAGTCCTTCTTAGTAATCACACTTTCACAAAACAGTCACATTTAGGAAAAAAGAGTCACAATTGGTAGATAAAGCACAATATTGGGAAATAATTAGATAGCACATTCGTCTGACCATGGTTTTAGATATTCGGCACATGTACTGGTATGCACCGGTCCTTCAACAAAACCAATCTTCTTAACATCGTAGGTATCATTGGGCTTTATTTTTGTTATTTTATAAGGTCCCAAAAATTTAGATTTGAATTTTAAGCCTGGACCATGTTGTGTTCTTTTTATAGCTACAATATCGTTTATTTTATATTTGTTGGGGGGTTTTCTTCTTATGTTGTAAGTTTTTCTGTTGCTTTCTTGCACTTTTAAAATTTGCTACTTCGCGTCTTTTCTTAAATTTTCTCGCGATTCTTGAAAATTTGAACGAATTTCCTCTTCAATAAGCTCACGAAGTTTTAAGTCAGTTTTATCTCTCATTTTTACACCAACAAGTAATTCGAAAGGTGTTAAGTTAATACTTCTTTGATAAGTAGAGTTCAGAATACGTTGTAATTCAGGAACGAATTTAAACCATTTCGTTGGGTCATCTTTTGATAATTTAGAAATTACAGATATTACCGTAGAATTTAGTCTTTCAACCTGCCCATTAGCTCTTGGCAGACCAGTAGTTACAGAAAGATGTTGAATTGATTCTGATGAACAGTAATCATCAAATTCTTTGGAATTAAAAGCACTGCCTTTATCGCTGATTATTCTTCTAGGATTTCCGAAGACGGATTTTTGCAACTCTAATTTTGATATAACTTCCTGACTGGATATTGATTTTGTTGGGTAAAGCCAGACAAATTTTGTAAAAGAGTCTATAACGCAAAGTATATGCTTATAGTTCTTATTGGTACTTTCTAATGGTCCTAGATGATCGACATGATAAGTGTCTAAAGGTAATTCGACTTTAGGTATGGGATGTAATTCTCCTTCTTGTTTACCTTGCTTTTTACTGGCTAAAATGCATGTGATACAATTTGAAATGCACTTCTCAATTTTTTGCTTTAATTTAGGAATGTAAAATTCGTTGATTAAGTGGTCTTCCGTTCGTTTTACAGAAAAATGTCCTTTCTCATGAGCACTTTTTATTAATGGCATTTGCATGTCTTCTGGGACAACTAAAAGGTCGTTTCCTTTAATGGATTTATATAGAAGGTCACCTTTAATTATATAGTCATCATGTTGATTCTTAATTTTAAGAAGGTCTTTAATTGCTTTAACATTTTCATCTGAATTTTGTGCTTTCAAAATCTGTAACGTTAAACTGTCTTGGATTATCATGCAAACAGGGTTTCTACTTAGTGCGTCAACATGCCGCATGCGCGTTCCTTGACGGTGTTCAATTACGTAATCTTTTTCCTCTAACATTAAGGCCCACCTTGCAATTTTCGAGAAAATGTCCTTCTTATTCATTGTCTGTTTAAATGCGATACAGTCTGTGACAATTTTAAAAGGTATGCCTAAGACATAGGGTCTAAACTTTTTAAGTGCTTCTATTACAGCCATAACTTCGAGCTCATAACTTGAATATTTACGTTCAGTATCAGAAGTTTTACGACTCATATAATAGACAGGGTGCAACTGATTATCAGCTATTGACTTTTGAAGCAAGCACGCTCCAAAACCATCTATACTCGCGTCGGTGTGAATTTCTGTTTCACTTTTAGGATTATACAGACATAACACAGGTTCTTTACTTAAAATTTGTTTAAGTTCGTTAAAGGATTCACGTTCTTTCAAACCAAAACAAAAGTTACTGCCTTTTTTTAACAAGTCACTTAGAGGTTTAGCTATTGCTGAATAATGCGGAATAAATTTCCTGAAGTATCCAGTTAATCCTAAATAACTTCTAATGTCTTTAGTACATTTTGGTTCTGGGAAATTCATAACAGCTTTTATTTTCAAAGGAGAAGCATAAAGTTTACCATCTTTAATTCTATGACCTAGAAATTCTATTTCACGTTTTAAGAATTGACACTTCTTAATATTTAACTCTAATCCATACTCAGATGCTGTTTTCAAAACACGTTGCAATCTTTCAATACCCTGAGTTTCATTTTCAGAAAAGATAACCAAATCATCTAAATAAATCATAACTTCGTTTTCTTTAATGAGGTCACGAAATACATTATAAATATATCTTTGAAAAACACTTGGACTATTAGTCAGACCAAAACTCATTTTATTAAACTCGTATTGACCAGTATCCGTTACGAAAGAAGTATATTTCTTTGACGAAGGGTCAATGTCGACATGGAAAAAAGCATTTTTAAGATCCAATGTTGAAAAAATATTCGCGGACTGCAACCTATCCAATAAGTCATCAATCAGAGGCAACGGAAAATGTTCGCGCACTGTTATTTTATTTAATCTTCGGTAATCTATGCATAACCTTGACGATCCGTCTTTCTTTTTAACCAAAACAACTGGTGAACTGTATTCTGATGTACTCGGACGAATTATTTTATCTTTCAACCACTGTTCTATTTGTTCATTTATAATTTCCTTTTCAATGAAGGGGAAACGTCTGGGGGAAGAATTTATTGGTATATCACTCGTTAAGCGGATATTCATTTTTACATCTATTTTTTTTGTTTTATTCGGCTTGTAGTTACGAAGAAGATTTCGAACTTTTTCTTGATACTCTTTATTTTGAATATGCGTTAAATCTATTTCCTGTTCGTGAGTCATCACTTCTGCTACATTAATCAAAAAAGAATCCGAAAGAGAATTATCGCTTGGTTTTGTAAATTTTATTTCTTTTCCGGAGACGATTAAAGTGCACTGATTTATGACATTACAACCAACTATAAAATCGAAAGAAAGAGATGAATCGCTTACTACACATATTTCAGATTCAAATTCCAAATAATCTATTATGATTTTCGTTTTAAATATCCCTAGAGGTTTTACTGTTGTATTGCCCAAGCCTGAAAGTTTGATGTTAGATTGTTCCAATTCTGATATTTTGCCTATTTTGTCAAAAATACTCTTCTTGATTAATGTCTTTTGACTTCCGGTATCAATAAGCGAAACAATATTTAAATCGTTTATTCGAACAATTTTTGTTTTTAAATTTTCGCAAGAGGTTGTTTTATTGACTGTAACATTAGAATGTTCTTTTTTAATCGTGCAATCCTTAGCAAGATGATCCCCGAATTTATTACACTTGAAACATTTGATTCCCTTAATTTTATTCTCACAAACGCTCGATTTATGTCCGAGAGCACCACAGTTGAAGCACCGAATGTTATTTAATTTAGTATCCTTGAATTTATCTTTATTTTCGATTTTCGGAGCTTTAATTCTATCTTTAGTTTCGTTTCCGAACTTTGGTTTATTTGGTTTGACTTTATCGTAGTCGAATCTCATTTTCTCATAAACTCTAAGTTTCTGTTTAAACTCCGACAAGTTTTGACAACCATATAAAATACTTTTTCTGATAACAGAATCAGGTATACCATTTATAACATATTGCATCAAAGCAGTATCTTCAACATTACCACGAGTACACAATTGTTTCATCTTCAAAAAATACTCTTCTAATGATTCATCGTCTTTTAATTTACGTTTACTTAACATTTCATGCAGTTCAGCAGAATTACAAGAATAACCAAATTCAGATAATAATAAATTTTTCAGCTTTCCCCAAGAGTTAACACCAGTTTCGCTTTGAATATATAATTTTGCTTTACCTTTCAAAGATCTTTTACCAAATACAAGTTTATGCAAATCACTTAAATTAAACAGATTTACAGCATCTTCAAATAATTCAATCCATTTTTCAATACTTTGATGAGAATCACCATCAAATGGCATGATAATACTTTCAATATCATAAAAACTAATGTTAGGTTGATAAACATTGTGAACTGGAAGCTGCACTGATTCCTCACTTAAATTTTCATAACTTTTGCGATTCTGTTCGTTTTCGTTTTCTGAATCCGATCCAGAATCATTTTCACGAATAATATTCTGATTTAATATATCTAAATCGCAAAGATATGTTATCAATCTTAGAACAATTTCTTTTTTAGTACCTTCGTTATTTATCAATAGCAAATTGCTAATTGTAATTAGTTCATTTAGAGATAGCTTTTCTTCAATCAGTTTAGCTTTATCATTAAAATCTTTATCATTTGGCTGAAATTCAAAGCCAGAAAAGTCTCTTATTCTGCTTCTGTTTTGACGGTCACCGTCGAAATCGAACAAAAGTTTATGCAAACATCGTATTTTCGATGTTCTTTCGGATGCTATTGCAGCCTTCAGTTCGGGAATATCTATCAATTTCATCGTAATTCAAAATAGTAGGAATTTTGACTCACCGTTTTCGTCGTTGCGTCAGTAATTCCAAACGTAGCGGCGTCGATAATCCGGCACTTTTAGACACAACAGTTTATCCAGTGAAGCATATCCTTTGAGTTCGTCTTTCATTCGAGTTTATTATCATCTTAATACAGGATCGTATCCAACAGATTTGAAGTTAAGTTATTCGTAGAGATCGTATCCCACTTCTGACACCACTTTTGTAGGCGGTCATCAGGTAGGCTTAGTGTTCCATAAATGAATACACAGCAACTTGAACTAACTATTATATTATGCAGAATTAAGTTTACATTTTGAAGAAGCATTATTTACAGTTAAATGTATTTACAAATTAAACAGTTTAAGTTCGTCATATGATAAGGATGGCACTCATTAGCATCGTATATCGTCTTTCAAATCGTCGCGTCGTTTCATCTCGTGTTTCGGTCTTGAGGAACCAAACCAACGTCTTTCAACCCGCCTCGTCGTCTTCTCCCTGTTCTCGACCGCTTCCTCCTCTGACCTCACACACGATGGCAGCGCCATCTGCTGCGGCTGGTGGCCCACATTACTGAAAAATCATTACAATTATAAAAAGACTATATTTAGTCCAGTTCATTCTACGTTTACTGAGGATTTATACCCAATCAGACAAAAATAATTTACTCCAATAATTGCTGATTTATATTTCGTTTTCTATAACCTCTGCAGTCGGGGTAAAATCGGGTACTCCAAGTGGCGTAAGAACATCACAGTCAATATTGGGGATTCCTCCAATGATGATGGTAAAAATACCTCAGACGTTGATTGTTTATATTTTAATGATGTATTTTCTAATTTAAATAAAGATGATGGGTTAATCCAATGTAAAGACTGTCTTAGCTGTGCCCACAAAAGGTGCAGTGGCGCTGAGGAAGAGGACAATTCTTTAGATGAGAATTTTGTAACTAATATTTTTAAATTATCATATACAATAAAAATGATTGCAACTTTTCCAATGAAAATCAAATCCTGATTTCCCATAACGTTAACATGTCTGCCAGGTTTTAACCCACTAGTGGGGTATTTTGGTAGTTTAACTTTTTTTTATAAAAATCATTGATAAGAAAGTAATGAAACTGTGAATTTTCTAGAAAAATATATTGTACTCAGATAAACAATGAATATTTTAATTAAATTTGGCAAGCTCTATGTAAAATATATGCCCTCGAACCTTATCTACCAGGTTTTACCCCATTTTCCTCTACATTTATTTTGAAATCCGTAAATATTTGATATTGAAATTTCAAATTTTGTTGCAAGTGTTGCCAAAGGATAGCGCTTTATTCTGTAATCGTTGTACGGAATTCGCGAAGCTATAAATTGTACTTTGCAAGCAATCGTTACAATCACATCAGAACAGATTCAAAATGTACATCTTTCGCAGCACAGAGATGGCGCATTCTAAGAATTAAATTTTCAGACACTCTCTGAAGTGTATCAACGGAAATCAAGGCATACCCTTACAGATCAACACCCGAAGCTCGTCCAGAAAATGGTATGTTACAATGTGCCTGACAGAAAAAAGTCACAGGGAATAAGATCGGGTGAGAATGGTGGTCAATTACGCCTTTTCCAGTACATGTTGAATAGTTCAAATCAATAACTCTATGCTCGAAGTATTCCACAAGAAAGGAAAGAAAATGCTCAAATATAATGTTGCCAGATCCCTTTTTGGTCGCTCTTCTGACGTTCTTAGCGGGGCGAACAAATTGTCACAAAACCGCAACGTTCCTTTCACCATTTCACAGCAGAAGCGTCCGAAGTCTGATCACTCAATGCTTAAGATAACTTTTTCAAGGAATTTGCCTATGGTTGCAGACTACAGCGCTACCTTTCGGCAAAATTTGTAATTAATTTTGAAATATCTGAGCCGGATGCTATGTGACGGATTTCAAAATAAGCATACCACCGATTTCATATTTCTATCCATCTCTGTTGCCGAGTTTTTTTTTTTTTAATTTTAAAATGAGGGGGTTCGTTGTGGGATACCCTGTTTGGTTAATTTATCCGCAAATTTACTTTTCAACGCAGAAACACATTAGTATTAGAAAAAAAAATCTTGACTATGATTCGATGCCGTTAAAAGGATTAAAGATTGAAGAAAGCGATTTTATTTCATAGGTTCGATAAAAGTTGCTTTGGAAAATTTCTGATATCCATACTTATTTTAAAATTGAGTCACTAACCAATCAAATATACAAGTCACGTTTTTTCTTTCTCTTTTTTTAAATAGGATGAAAGTTAATAAACCAATTTCGCCATCAAAAAGTTTTATTGTACGAAATCAGAGACGTCCAAAAGTCCAAAAAATCATACATAGACAAAGATTATAAAAATATAAAAAATGACAGGAGGCTGTCTTTTTCAAACAGCCGCTGATGTTAAAGGCGTAGGACTACTTAACTCGCTTGACTCTTTTCCGATTTTTAAATTTTTTTTGTAACTTCTGCTGTTTCCCTTTATCTACAAAATAAGACATTAGTTATGTTTTCAACATGCGTAGTTAACGAGATACAGAGGATCGCGTCACGAATTCACTCATATTTTTGCCCAACTTTGCAACTAAATGGCGCTGATCTACAATTCCGCTTTTCATTTTTTTTTGTAACTTCTGTTGTTACCCTTTATCTATAAAATAAGATATTAGTTATGTTTTTAACGTATATAGTTACCGAGATATAGGGGATCTCCCAAACAATGTTTTTTTGTGGCGTTTTCGTGTGTGAATCAAATTCCTTCCTGAGACCCCAATGCGAGGAACGTAGTCCTACGTTAAAAAAACAACCATCCTCTAGCTGGTAGTTTTGGTTCTGGTAATCTATGTTTCCGAAATAACAAAGGATTCTTTAGAACAGAATTATTTTATGAAAGAAAATTCAGGATTGTCATTGCACTATTTATGACAAGAAAGCCTCTTTTTATGTAAAATGTAACTCATCATTTTCTATCAATTACGTTATTTCAAACATATAACATTCAGAGAAAAATTACTTGGGTATATAATTAACGCACAGTGTTTGAATCGCGTCGTGCGCTGTTTAAAATCACCTCGCATGCAGTGTTATTCTCATATCCATGTTTGTTTACTGCACAATTTAGGTATAAATAATTTGTATTTGACTTTCTCCAAGTCTTTCCAATTTTTTATTTGTATATTTCTTTATCTACTAGAAAATCACCCGTCATGGTATGACGGATGCAAATTGCCTCTTCATACCAGAGATTTCTCGACAAATTTGACGTGTTTAAACAGATATATATGCGAGAGAAATGTTTAACATTGCTTGAAAACAAATAAAATAAACAGATGTTTTATGACAGGAAATATTTTTTTATTTACATATTTCTTTATTCAAAAACACTCTTAGTAAAATCCTTCCGTGTGAAGTATTTTTCGTTGTTTAACAATTTTGTTATAGTTGAATGACCATGAAATTCTCAGCTTGTCAAACGCAAGTCAAAAGTTAAAATTTTAAAGGAATTCTTTTTCGAAATTCTAATCAAAGCAAATGACTTCTCTGCTTGTCAAACGCTGGCAAAAAATATTAACAAATTATATCATCACGATTGCAATAAATATTTAGATGCATCGTGGCGTCCAAACTATATCACGCGCATGATATATAACTGATGTGATTTACTACTTTCTATTGAAAAACGGAAATTAATTTGAAATATATGAATAATACAATTTAAAATTTCTCGTTAACTATTGATCATACCGAGATAAATTTCATATCAATCGATAGCAAACTTTATTTCACTATTTTAGAGCTATTAAATTTGAAATTAGAACGACTATTACTCTTTTAAATTTAAAATTACTGAAATTTAGGTTCTCTAATAATGCAATAACGCTGTTTAACGTCTGGCACTGCTATGGCGCGAGTTTTATTGTTGGTGACTTCAGAGTATTACCGAGAGACAGATCTGGTCTATTATATTTGTAATTTCGGATATTCCTCTAAAGTTATTTATTGTTTGATCATTAACTAATTGTTTGATTGTTTTTTCATGATGATTGAAAGTTTAGCTAATTGCGTGATCGCTTAGTGAGTGCGACTCTTTTATTTTTATTAAAATCCTCTCTAAGTCGAAAAGCTTATTTTTTACTTAAGCATCTTCTATACTTACCTGCGACATATTTGTCCAATTATCGGGACAATATAATCGGATCTATGACGAAGTATGGAACCTTAAACTAATCAAAAAATAAAAAATGCATTAAAACTTCTACTTGGTACTTCGCACAAACCTTGTTTTATTATTTGCCTTTCAAATTTCCCCTACTAAAAGGAAACTGCAACAGTTTTGAAGTACTTAATTTCGTTAAACATCTTTTGATTAAACTTTTTGCGGCTCATAAAATTAATTTACTGTAACCTTTTATTTTCCAACCGAACGCAGAGTAAAAAGAAGTTTCTGAAAATGTTTACTCTCAGATTTTTAAAAGTCCGTGTAAATACTTAAAAAATAGTATGAAACCTAAATTTATTTAAAATCTGGTTAAACATATTTTCATATTCATTTAAATAGTCATATTTCAAGCATAATATGGAAAAAGGAGAAACATCGTTTCAGGAAAAAATAATAATAATAAACTCCATCAAAAAGAATACATTAAATCGATCAAGATAAATTTGATTAACATAGAAAAATTTCAAAATTTTGTCAGTTTTTTCATTTCATGCACTTAATTTCACTTGGAATAAATAAAAGATGACAAAATAAATTTAAAAATAATTTGACTAATTTAAATCTGAAAAGTACAAGATGAGAAAATTGTTTAATGACATGCAGAAATAGTTTGAAAATGAATATTCATTATTTAAATTAAGTAATTTGGAAGCAATTGGGTTTGATTTGCAAATTTAGAATTACAAAAAAATGTCTGAAGTAAATTTCGTCATTCAATTACTGCAATCAAAAGCACTTAATTTCTGAATATTACTCACATTATAATTTTGATTTTTAATGAATTTTGTGTCTCCCTTGATGTTTCCTTTGATGTTAATAATCAATTTCAACAATTTTAAATGACTTGTCAGGCATTGAAATCTGTATTTAATGGTGCATTAATAGCATTTTCACTCAACTGTTTTTGAAGTAAACTCAATTATAATACTAATTAAATTGCATTTAAATATAGATGATTATGTATAATGTATAATCGATACTCTGTTATTAAAATTTTATTTGTTTAAAATTAAGTCTCAAGAAAGAATTCTTTTCAACTTTTCGAAGTGTTAAGTTTCTCAATTAAATCCCGTTAATCTAAATATAAAACCAAAACTACATTCAGTAAAAACAGAATATTAGATCTAATTATTTAAGATATTTACAGTAGATACATTATTAAGTATGAGCGATTTGTCTTACGTAATGTACTCTTAAAATTTCTCTCAAATGATCACTCCCTATTGGTTCTCAATAGTCCTCTAAATCCTTCGAAACTCACAAAGACTTGGTGAGCGGAGTTATCACTAGAGTAGCTGTCCGAATCCATTTCGCTTGGGCTGACGGCATTGAAACTATGCTTTTGGGGAAACTCGATATTGGCTTGTTGTTTCCAAAAGTCTAATCCAAATTGCATCAAAGGCATGGGTTTTTCGTGTCTGTGCAAACAGGGGTCGAAGAGCAGACATTTCATTAAGCAGTTTCGAATAATCAGCATGAGTTGAGCATTTGTTGAATCTGGCAAAGAGGGAACGAACGCTGGATAGAAAATTATCTGCTTCCGGTTCAGCCTGTCCAGGGAGGATTGGTTCACAAAGATTCAACAACGTTTTCATAGCAGTATCAGGATCCAAATTCATGTCCATGGAGTCGTTGAGAGTGTAGCATCGAGACATGTTAACACTCATTGAGTGTTTCGACGGCAAAGGGTCGAAATGTACGAAAGCTACTCAGTAATCAAATTTGCGAAATAATGAAGAAATAACACTGACAACAGGTGCGCATAGGCCTATAACAAGGTCTAGCACACAAAAATTATCGAAATATGCGAATAGAGCTTCGACGAATAGAGATTTGAAAACTCAAAACTAAGTCATCACAGCGTCAACACTCATCGTATCTTCATCTATCTGCATTTCTACCCCTGAGCCGAACATCAACAAGTCTCCTGCTATCCACGCCCCTCAACCGTCTCCAGCTCCTGATTGGCCAACCAACATAAATATTAGCGTCTACATATATTGGACACTCCCATTGCTCCTTCACTCGCCAGACCGATCCTGTTACGAACTTTTTCCCTTAACAAGAGCCTAAGTACCTCATGTTTTAAAGTTTTAGTCGATTGGAGGTATCCGCTGCTCCCCAGCGTGCTGTACTCCCAATGTCTCGTCTTATGCAATGTAAAATTTTGCTTGTGTCTCAGGGCGTATTTTCTAATAAAAAATATGGAGATTAAAGAAATATGTCTAATTATCAAAATCATGGAATTGCATAGGTATAAGGAATTTTTTCTGTTTCCCATGCAGTCTAAAATTTGAGTTGTTAATTTCTGGGTTTAAACATCGATTGCCAGTCTTTCCGATTTTGGCGAAAACGTGATAGCTTCAGCACTGTCGTTTCACCTGTGAATTGTTTGTTTGCCTTTGTTGCATTGTTATTTGCAAAATATTCATACAAATCTTTGTCGTTTGTTTCTTCTACTCCAGCAAATAAAGTGCCTTCACTTTTTTGGTCGGTCTCCTGCTGTTTTCAGTTTTATTTTACCTCATTGTGATTACTTATGCGCGAAGAAGTACTTAGCGTTGAACATTCCGGTATGAGAAAGTACATCTCTTGATGCTTTCAGTCGAAAGAGTAACTAAGCTTATTCTTAGATTGCTCAGGGATGCGGTGGTCTAGTGATGAGGTATCGGCTTCGGGGCCGGAGGATTCCAGGTTTGAAACCCAATTCGACTGAAAATCCGTCGTGTATGGGGCCTTTTGAACTCCAAATTATCCGTAGTGGCCAGACGCTCTCTCGCTAGTGACGTGTGGAAACCTGGAGAGCAGGTGCTACCTCATATGTTGTCCTCATCATCTGACTGCGATTCAAATTTACGAGGTTTGTCCCAAAATAACCCTCGTGTTGCTTCAAAACGGGATGTTAATGTTACTAAACTAAATCGAAACCTTTCCACTTAGTGTTGTAAAAGAAAATATCTTACAATTTTAACTTTCTCAAACCACCTTTATATAACTACTTTTAGTTACTTTATTTTTAAAAAAAATCGACAGGAGTCTGTCTCTGCGAAACGGCCTCTGGGATTGAGGGGCATAAACTTACTTACCTTACTCAACTGTGACTTTCTGTAACTAAAGTAACTCTATGTGACTATTAACTCTATAGTCTATAGTGACTATTATTCTAGTGTGACTCTATGTAAAATTCTTCGTGATTTTTACCAACTTTGCACCTCGACTGTGACTAAACCGTAATTCCAAAACTAAACTTCTTTTTGTAATCTTCAAAGTCTACCTCTCTCTGTTAAATGAAACTAAAACCAACTCTCTATGTTATTGGGTTGCTGAGATATAAGAGTTTAAGTTTAGCGGGAAATTCGACGTAATTCAAAAATTCTTGAGTAATATTTCGCGTGAACCTCAGATCGATGACAGAATTTCCTTAGTTTCGCGCGTCGGTCGCTGTAACGTCATCAAAATTTTTAGTGATTTTAACCAACTTTGGTTCTCGACTGTGACTAAACCGTAATTCCAAACTCTAAAATTAATTTCGCCATCTTCATGGTCTACCTTTCTCTGTTAAATGAAACTAAATTCAACACTCTATGTTATTTGGTTGCGGAGCAATAAGAGTATAAATATACCATGAAAAGAGTGAACATTTTTTCCTTTCCCGACACACCATTATACCACTATGGAAAGCCATTGAAACGAAAGAACCTCATTTGCATTTTAAAGATGATATCCGAGAAAATAATTGTTTATACAGCAGAGGCAAGTGGAGGCAAACCACTTTATATTTTGTATTTTATACACGAGGCTGGCGCAATAGATAATGCAATAGAAATAACTATGATCTAATAAAGTTTTACTATTGCAAACCGATTAAAATTACCTAATCTTCACTACTATTATTTACCTAAATTAAATTTCTACGGTTATTTTTTTAAAAAAAATTGTAAATGATTTATTCCATCGACCACTATTGTGAATGTTTGAATAATGATTACAGAGGATTTGCGCTCTTATTAGTACTAAACTTAACTCGAATTCATCAACTTTTTTAATATCAAAAAGAAATTTCCCTGAAAGCATTTATCAACCATGCATAACTTGATTATTAAAGCTTTTATCTGGACTAACTTCAGCATTCCGTATGAAATTCATTTTGCAATTGTTTCAAATAGCATTTTCCGAATTACATTGAATTCGAACAAAAATTAGAATTCTTGAATTTTTTTAAATTTAACAAAAGAGTCAATGAAAGAAAATTATTATCGACGAAAAAATAGCCCTAAAATCATTTTAATTTATTTTTATGATATGATCTACGATGCAATAAATGAGGCTATTTTTCCAAAGCAGTTGAGCCCTAAGTATATGAAAGGTAATTTTAATTCTAAGCAGTAAATTTTTCAATCAATGCTTGATTTAAAAGCACTATACTTCACACATGAATTTATGCTGGTCCCTTATATTTATTATACAGTTCAGGAATACAGTTTGAAGAATAGCATAATAAATATGCTTTTTCTGCAATATTGCCTATTCAAAAAATGTTTTTCATAATATATTAATATGCATTAAAATGTTCCTTAAATATTAAATTTATGAATTATGAGTTCGACTACACATAAATTGTTATGCCATTTGCAGCGTGGTATTTTTTGGAAAAAAATATAATACACATACATTGATCCCTAACATAAGCTCGGACGCAAGGAACAGCTAAACAAACGCGACTAATCTAATCTAAACCGGCAAACTGGAAAGTTCGTGGATATGTTTGTTTCTTATTTAAAGCTTGTATTTTTATATCCAGGCTGGTAAATACAATTTAGTGTTATCATTTCTTATGGGTGACTTATGCAAATATACATGCCAAAGCCAACGTGTAAAGTGTACAACGACCTTTCGAGTCGTCTTGTCGATATATGATTTAAGTCACACATACAATGATACAGTCGCGGAAAAAAGAACCCTCCAGCATTAATCTGCCACCGTATATTACAACAAAAGATACAATTTTTCAGGAAATAATGTTCATTAAGTGATTACATATCGAAAAATGTCATAAAGGGTCGTATACACATTTATAGTTGCACTCTCTTCACAATTTCCAAAAGCAACACCCATTTTTCTAATGGATTCCAAAATTGCACCAGAAGTTATGCTTGGACATCAAATTTCATCATTCTAGCTCTATTTGTTTGGAAATTATCTATATACAGTAATTTCTCACTTATGCGCGGTCGCAGGGGACAGCGGAAAAAACGCGCATAAGTGAAAAACCACAAAAGGGAGCTTAAAAGTGAAACATCAATACAGTGTACATTTATTGTTAATTAATACTATATATATACGACTGAAAAATGTAAATAAGGTTGTTTTCAGAATGCAAATAGTACGTGTATAACTTCCGTTAATTATATTTTGAGAACACAAAGGAAATGTAAATGCTCCCGATTTTTAAAAATATCTCCAAATGTCGATTCTGGACATTAAAATGCTCCGCTAAAGCTTTTTGCGAGGTGCAAGGATTTTCTTTGAATTGTTTAATAACATCCATTTTAAACGAAAGCGACTATTTCGTTCTTTTCACCATTTTAAAACGCAACCATCTAACCAAAACTCCTAAGATGGTTCTTTCGATAGCGATGAATGTCACGTGGTACGTGCCTTACTAACCTCTCTAATTGACTGCTGTATAATTGCAACTTTTACTGACGTCAATCACAAGAACCCCCACGTACACCCCTGTGTATAAGTTAGAGGAATGTGTTCCTAGAATCTGAACAATAGAGGAAGGGCGAGGGAATGCATTCCTAGAAGAAGAACAAAATTGAGCAAAAAAAAAAAATTTGCGACGCGCATAAGTGAGAGGTGTTTTTTCAGTGCGGCGCATAAGTGAATAAGAGTTATCATTGTTTTCCTATATCCCTGGCCGGGACTGCGAAAAAAACGCGCATAAAAGAGAGGGCGTATAAGTGAGAGGTCACTGTATTTGCTTTCCAATTTAACACAAATTAGATTAAGTACATAATTTTGTTTCAAGTTTAAAAATACAATAGACTGAAAAAAACTTCAACTGTATATTGAAAGCATTTCCCATCATTTCACCTTTCAAACTGTAAATCGGATAAAACTTTGCTGACTTTTAATTAAAACAAGAATCTGAATTAAGATGTAATACTTCCCTAGAACGGACGGATTGACAATAGACCTTCTTCAAAGCTACCGTTTAGTATCCTTGAAGGTATTAAGCCATCAGTTCTCACGCAGGCATGGATGTATTTTCACTTCACGAATGAAAAAGAAAAAAGGTGTATCTTCCAATAAATGGCAAAAAGAAAGAGCCAAAATAACTGGAAAAACTACTCTGAATTTCAATTTTCCGTCTCATGTAACATTCATTGGTCAGAGTAGCTGGCTTTATTTGCATCCTCAAAATAGATGTTACTCTTTCCCAGATTCATTCCTCAGTTGACAGAAGGAGCGTCAGAAGAGAAATCGAACTCGTCACAGATCTCTGAGTTATTGCTCTCGGTTTCTTGCTGGAAGAAGGGGGAAGTAAGTAATGAATGATGCCGGAACATCATGTTCCAAAGGGCTTACTGTTACAGCCCTAGAAGGGTGTATAGTGACATCTCAAGGTACGAATATTTCTCGGTGTATTTTTCTACATAAGAGCGCAGTTTAAATTCTAATAGGATACAGCATGTGCGTAAACAGTCGAATTCTGTCAGGTATGGATGCTTGAGGAAAATTAATTATTATATAAAACATTTTTTAAACACACGTTCTCTAGCAGAGCTTCTTTAAAACTTGTATTTGCTACAACAGCTGTACCGAACAGCCCGTAAGGAATGGGATGTATTCTTCAAGGCTTCAATGGATTTCAGAGTTCCGACCAATTTCATTCACGTCATATTTCCTTTCCAAATAATTTAATTCTAGAACTAACAAAATAAGAATTCAGACCGATTTGTGGGCCAATGAAAAGGCATCAGGCTTCAGCTGCAGAATGGATTCTACTGAAATTTTTGCTGCATCGAAACCTGATACTAGTTTGATTAAGATTCCGATGCATGAAGGAAGGATCCACAATAACTTGTAAGTATATTTCATCGCCTTTAAATTTTTTTAACGAATTTTCTCTACATTTTAAACTTGGTCCAAAAACAACAAACGTGTCGGGTTTATTCTACTTCAAGTTCCCTTTCAAATAACATCGGTTACTAATTAGATAAAAATTGCAGTAATCGAAGTTGCAGTTACGCATCAGAGTAATTAAGGATATTCTTTTAATTAAACACCAGACGTTGTCCAACATTTGATGAGATGTATAGCTTTTAATTAATTAATTTATGTCATATTCTCTTTTGTATCTTGTTTAAAGAGTAGAAAGTATCATCCATATAAGAAACAATGACGGTTCAGTTTTCTCGATTTTTCAATGAAATGACACTTTCCGTTTCAGGAAAAGGTTGTGGTCTTGAGTTCAGTTCTTTAAGAGTCCATTGTATACTTCATATGCGAGGTGTAGATAGCAAATAACAGTGTTGATGGGTGAAACCAGTATTTTTTAATTCTCGGAATGATTTTAATTTCCAATTTCCCAGTGTTAGCCTAAATGATTCATCGGGTTTCAAAGGCCTGTTTATTTACAAGTATACGATGTACAAAGACGGGTGATGCATGAAAAGTAACACTCACCAACTTCCTGGTACATACTTCAAATGGTCAATGTGTGCGCCCTTGGTCACCCGGCACACATCCAACGGTAATCCAGTTCCGTCCAGACGTTCAATAGAATGTTTCCGTCAATGTCTGTCACAGCAGCAGTGATGGTCGCCCCGTGCTTTTCCCTTTACACAGACAACCTGTTTCGCGAAACCGGAGAAACCAACGCAAAATGCAGGAGTGCACGCTGAACGCTCGTAACCGAAGAACAATTCGCATATTCCAACACGCAAAAACTCTTCTCCTGTATTGCCGCCATTTTGTACAATGCCGCTACAGGCCTGCCATCTAGCCAGCACGCGCTGCCACGAGGCGTGCTTTTAAACTTGGGGAGTGTATGTATCTTGCCATGTATCACCCACCTTTCTAGGTCGTATACCTCTCAATACGTAGTGTTTTGATACTCGATGAATCATTTAGGCTAAGCCTGTATTTCGACGCACCAGAGACGATGGGGAAAATATATTGTGTTAGTGAGACGACTATATATTTTTGGTTCCAAAAATAGTTATACATTATTTTCTTCATTTCTGGTCTATATTATAGCAGGTTATACAAAAATGAACGCCAAGAAGGAAGTCTCCAAAAAATGTTAGTGATTGAAAATTTTAGATTGATATTTAGCAGAAACCTTTAGTTTTGTTAACAATTTTCTTCAGAATTATATTTCCGTTTGCGAAATATATTTGCTTTCCTTTGTTATCTTTCTACTTTAGATTCCCTTAAGTAGTAAATACTGCTTTATAGTGGACCGATATATAATTTCTATGCCATATAAAGTAGGATCCATAATAAAGGATTTAAGTCTGTAGAATGGACCGGCGGAATGGTAAGTGGAAAATATAAACGCTGGTAACGCCACTGTAGTTCGGAACTTAAATCACAATGAAAGAAGGCCTGCAACTTGTAAACTAAGAATCCCCTTTTATCCAAACACAACATTATGTGCAAACTATAAAGGCGTTTATATCTCGTTTAATAAATCTTTTATGTCATCTTCTTTTTAAGTTTTTGGAACGGTAGAAATTAAACCTCAGATTTGAAACATTGACCGTTCGTTTCTATGTTCTAATTAAAAGACAGATTTAGTTTTGTGGTTTCAAGTCATTTAAGAGTCTACTGTGTATGTGGAATATTTATACGTATCACTTAATATTAAAACCGACTTAGAACCTTTCCTAGAAAAACATCATTTTATATATAGATTTCTAAGGATTATATTTCGATGCAGTAGTGAATTTCGGAGAACTTTCTTAAATGTTTATAACATTGCTAAGGAATTGTGCTTCAGGAAATTATTACACGATTTTTTTTCTCCATTCCAGTCCACGCCATATGTTGTTATACAAAAAGCGTGACAACATGAATCTTCAGAAATCAACAAATAAATTAAAAGTTTACTCTGGCGCTGAACAAAAATCTACCAATTTTTCTTCCAAGTCTATACTTCTAATAAACATCTACTTTGTTCCATTTATCCATTTAAAATTCCCTTAAGTAGTAGATACTAATAGCCAGTGGAATTATATTCCATTTGACTCCGATATATGTTATAACCCATTATGAACGATTTCGGTCGCTAGAATTCTCAGACAGCTGTTAGCGTAAATTATAAATTCTGGTAACATCTCTCTATTTCGGAACTTAAATCACAGTGAAAGAAGCCGTAGAAGTTAATAGCGGCAGAGTGAAACCAGTAAAGGGTTGTGCAAATTATTTCCTGCTAGTCGTTCCGTATTAGCATCGCCACAAGTTTATCTAGAGAGCAGTTTCTGATGTTCATCTTTCCTTCAATTGGATTTTAAGATGGCGAAAAGTGAAGCGTTCGGTGTTGCGTTAGTGGGAACCGGATTTTCCTTTGTCTGAAGCTGAATCGCATACGTCAAGACAAGATGGAAATGCCTTACGAATGGAGGGTTCGGAGTTAGAGTGAACCAAGTCGATGAGATGCATTTCTGAGGAAACAGATCTCATAGATGATTATCTGCTATTAAATCAACAATGGAATGCTAATTGCTCTTGGCGTTTGGTTGATACAAATTGATCTATGGACTTTAATCACTATTACAATGAAAATGTAACGCATCAGAAAATATTTCTTTCCACACTAATATGTTTAATTAACAATGGAATTCTAATTGTTCTTTGTGTCTGGTGGATACAAATTGAGCTATGGACT